>CAUJBZ010000504.1:314304-509488 GCA_963082915.1 Dolichopus griseipennis | reverse complement strand
TATTGCAGGATTAAAAAATATAGTTTTTTAAAAAAGTTTGAGGTTTTGATTACATTTTAAAAGTTTAGAAGCAAATATTTTTATATATTTAATTAGTAATTTTTTAGAATTTTATTTAATACATATTGTTTACTCATATTATTTTCTTTCATTAGGAAGCATAAGGTATCTATAACACTAGAAAGAAAGCTGTAAGCTTTAGAAGTATATCCAACATGGTATATTATATATCGCATAAGTATTATAAACTATTTATGATAATGTATATATAACGGTTTATGGGATTATTCTAATTTAGACATTCATGCTTCATTGTACATATTTAAGAAAAGAGCTGCTTAATAGACCTGCTTAAAAACTTTAATTAACTACTATAAGATAATAAAATTTTTAATAGTTTATTTTGCAATTATAGTAAAATTTTACTTGCATAAGTACTATTTTCTATTTAAGTTTCATTTTTATTAAAGAAACTTAATTATATTTTAATCGGAATAAAGTTAACAATAGCAGAAAAAAAGCCACAAAATTACATTTCTTCATACAAACATAATAAAATCACATACGTATTAAGCACCTTGTCAAAATTAAATGATTTAAATGAAATTTTATTTCAAATAGAAATAAATGTAAAGATCATCTAATAAATTAAAAAAATATATATTTTAATATAGGTACTTTATACTATACTTATAATAAATAATTAAAACCACAGTTCAATAAAATTTTCTTATTAAATGTATGATTTAACCTTAATAAATTACCTTAAAGGTTCCAATGGGGAGCGTATCAAAATCTCGCGAATTAAAATCTCGTGTATCAAAATTTCGCGTGCCCAAATGACGTGTTTCAAAATCTCGTGTTACGAAATATCGCGCTTTGTATACTTTTGGAGTTAAAATACTATATATGTATATATGTAGGAAATATAACTAAAAGCGGTTTTAAAGTTGGTTTTAAAATAATGGTTTCAATATAATTTCTTTAGTGGGGGTTTTAAAGTTCGAAATTCGGACGGAAGAAACAAAATCCCCTCTATTTTAAAATGTTTTTAAATGTCTTATATATATGTATATGCGAGATTCCTAACTAGGATGTATTTTAGAGTTGAATTCATAGACAGGATAATACGTTTTTCCGGAAAATTTATATATATGTATATGGATGTGTGAGATTCTAAATTAAGAAGGAATTTAGAGTTGTATTCAGAATCAGGGTTTAAAACGCGAGATTTTGACAAACGGGATTTTGAAACGCGAGATTTTGACCCAACCCGTACTCAACCCGGCTCAACGGTGTCATTATTATTTAAAATTTATAATATTTATAATTTAAATTTCCAATGACAAAATATAAATACTCTTAACCATTACTTAACCATTACTTAACAATTACTTAAATGAATTTATTAGAAACTTACCACAAAAAATTGTTTTAACTAAAAATAAAATTTATTAACTATTATTGGAACAATAAAAAAAATTGATAAATAAAAGATATAAAAAATAGTACAAAAGCTATAAACTGGAATAAATATACAAAAAAAATATCGCTGATACAATAAATTAAATAAAATTTGATAAAAGTCTAAAATAAAAACCAACCAACCAACTTCAGCACATTAAAAAATTCAAAGGAGGTAAAGATAAGAGCATATAGAAATTCTGTATTAAAAAATTCAAAGAAAATTTCAAATTAACTTGGCACGAAATAATTATGAATTTGTTTTTTTTTATTGCAAAAATCATAAAAAAAACAAACTTTTCAGTCTTACGTTTTTTTTTATGACTTTATTTTATTCCCTATTTTTCATATTTATAATTTTTCTTTTTATTTATTTTTAATTTTTATTTATTTCCTTTGATTTTATGATTTATGAGTTTTATGCCATTATTATATTTTATATTATTTTAATACATATTATCCATATATAATAGATTTTTATTATGTATTTTTGTATATATATATATGTGGTTGTGTCGGAAGTTTTAATTTTTATGCCTTTTCTTTGTTTTAATTTCATTATAAAAAAAAAAAAAAAAAAAAAAATGGGTTTGTTGCTTTGATTTTTTTAACTTCCTTTCCTTAAGATTCCTTCAAAAAAAAAAAACACAAAAAATCACGGTTATAGTTAATCAACATTATTTATAAACAAAGAAACTCAATTTTAATAATTATTCGCATTAAAGAGTAAACATGAAGAGTCAAAATTATATATATATATATATTAATAAATATAATTATCGTTATATTTTTACTTTTTATTACGATTTTTGCAAAAAAAAAAAATACGGGGTGTTTAAGTTATGAAATATAATTTATTCAATTTAAAAGAGTTGTCATACATCGGTTTTTGTTACACATGCGAACTTGGCCAAATGTAAAAGTAAAGTTTTGAAATTGTATTCTTATTCTTTTATCAATTTAACCTGAAAAAACCCTGTCAGTATATTCTCTATTCCCTAAGAGGGTGGTATATATTATTCCCTTATACCCCAATAGAACTTCATTATTTAAACTTATCAGTTTGATTGATACCTATAAATTATTAAAAGGGGAACGTCCCATAAAATCGGTTTAGTAAATCTTGTTTTTTTAAATTTCGTTTTTAGAAAATCTTGTTTTTAGAAAATTTCGTTTTAGAAAATCTCGTTTTTTATTGAAAAATCTCACTTTTTAAGAAAATCTCTTTTTTAATTGAAAAATCTGCTTTTTAAGAATTTTTGAGTTGGATATAAAACCAGTATTATCAGCTTTTTCCAGAATATAAAAAAATGGATTTTCTAAAAACAAGATTTTCTAAAACGAGATTTTCTAAAAACAAGATTTTCTAAAACGAGATTTTCTAAAACGATATTTACTAAACCGAGATTTCAGACACAACCCTATTAAAAGTCTTGCAAGCCGGGCTGGTTTTATCTCTTTTGTTATAGATTTAAAAACTAGGTAAATCAAAGTTGTGCAACATAATAAACATAAATTACTATTTTGTCTGACCTAAAATTTACTGAAATATTTATTAGCAAATTTTCGGTATAATGTACTTCTAGATATTATGTGTTCTAAACCGAAGGCCCTCAGTTGCCAATGCTATAATTTGTATACCATTAATTGTATTAGTGACTATACAGTTTTTAAATAAATAAAATTAATAATAATATGTTCTATTTTAAGTAAATGCTTCCCGCCAATACTTGAAGGGAATTATTGTATCTGTCAGTACTCAGTCATATTGATAAGCAAACTACTTGTATATCTAAAACAATTTTTATTCTACTAAAAAACAAACATAAAATATTAATTTTCCTTAAGTTATTTTAATTTTAGATTATTAGAATAGACCTTATTGAATTGGTGCACATTTATCATATACAACAGCACAAAAATTGTAGGAAATGGTAGTTTTCATTGATTATAAACTTAGATTGTATATTTCAAACAAGATCACTGTAAGTAAGTACACAACTTAAGTGACACTGGGTATACAACTTAAGTAACGGTATATATTCTTGAAGTTGTTCATCTATAAAAACTTGCAGCTAGTAAAGATATCCTCAATTATAAAAGTTTTCAACTTTAAATAATATTAACTTAAAGACAGGAACATACCTTAAAGTATATTATTTAAACTTAAAAGGGACACAAATAAATATAGCACTCACTAAGGATCTAATCATTAAAAAACAGTACTGCCGCATTAACAGTAAATTAATTATTACTACCCTATGATAATTTAATAATAAGGTATTATATAAACTTGTAAGCATTATAATTATTAGTATTTTTTAATATTTCAAATTATATACCAAACAGTAATCTTTAACTTAAGGTACAGTAAAACGTTAAAGGTATAATAAAACCTCAGTCTAAATACAAAATAACATCAAATCTGAAATTTTTCACTAAAGTTCGCTTCAATCTTAGAGTGCGTCAATGTGAGAGTTGTGATAAGTCATAAGAGTGTATAAATGATTTAAATGGAGGTGTTTATATTGGAGCATTGCTTTAATCAGCGATTATGTATATAGTTTTCAACCCTATGCTCTTATCATTTATCGCAGCTCCAACAAAAACGCTCTCTTAGACATATATTAATAAAGCGTCCTATTAAGGACATTAAAAACTATAAAAAAAAAATTAAAATAAAAGTTTCAAGGATTTTCAATTTAAACAATAAAAATTAAATATATTTAATTAACCTATAATACGACGGTCGATGTCGAGTTGTGGTAAAATGTCAATAAGTAAAGTCGATGTCAGATACATTGTATAACTTAGCGGTTACTTTTATACTAATGCTTATAAAACTATTTAATTTCTAATTTTAATTTTTTTTAATAAATATATTAATTTTTATAAGTTTTTTTTTGTTTTAATTTTTTTTAAAACTATTTTACCACTTACTAATCTTTAACACTTACTCATTCACTCATTCATTTCATTTCATTTCATTTATATTTTAATTTATTATTATTAATTTTTACAACTTTATTTTCTTCATGTTAATTTTGATATTATTACAATCTTTTTATTTTATTTTGAATGTTTTTTTTTATTACCTTCTAGTTTCAGATTATGATTTATTTATACTTACTATTGTTGTTGTTGTTCTTATATATATTTTATTATTATTTTTTAAGTTAGTTTTTTTTTTTTTTAATAGTTGTAGAGCAATTTTACGGCTTTAGTTATAAATCATATTTTTTTTTTATATATATATATACATTTTTTTTAGATTTTATTATAACCAATATTCAAGTGTTTTTTTTTATTAGCGTTTTTTGATTCTGTTGTGTTGGTTGCTATAACTTTGCATTTTCTTCGTCTCTATCAAAAAAACAACAACCAAATAAAAAAGACGATTATACGTATATATATATATTTTATGAACATGAATTAAAAATTAATAATTTATGAACTTTATATTTTGTTTTTTTTTTACAAACAAATCACAACAAAAAACTGAACAAAAAAAAAACCCATGAGCAGCAGCTGAGATTTAATGTGTTAGGGGCCAGTTGGTTGTTTGTAACCTTTGCCGATTTCAAAATTAAAAAAAAAAAACCAAAAAAAAACTAAACTAAATTAAAGTGAAAAAAAATTACAAAATAAAAATAATAGAATTTGTAACAATATAAACTATTGGTTGTATGAAAAATGACCCAAAAGCAAGAATGGGATTTTCAAAGCTCAAAATAAACTTTTTGTAAAAGTCTCCAAAAGAAAAGAAAAAAGGTCCCTAAATTAAAAACTTTGTTGATCACATATTATTAAGGGAAAGAGTTTAAAGAAGGGTTTTCAGAGTTTGATATAAAATCAGGGTTGGAATAATTTGATTAGTTTGGGGCGACATTTCTTATACTAAAAGCTTTGGTGCTGATTTATTATTTATGAAAAAAAAGGTAAGGAGAGATTTTATATTTGATTAGAAAATCAAGAATACGATAAATTGTTCAGCGGGTCTTTGGGGGCGGCAGCCTCCATTATAACAAATCCTACAATAAGGATACAAGAAACCACAATTGTTTGCTCTTTTTTGGAAACATTTTTCCACTTCAAAATAAATTTTTTAAAAGTCTCCAAAAGAAAAGAAAAAAGGTCCTTAAATTAAATGCTTTGTTGATGACATATTATTTATTTATGGAAAAAGTTTATAGAAGAGTTTTCACAGTCTGATACAAAGTCACGATTGCTGCAATTTGATTAGTGGGGGTTTGGACCGAGATTTCTTATAATATTAAAAGTTAATATTAGCTGCTGACTAGTTATTTATGAAAAAAAGTTAGGAAGGATTTTCAAATTAATTAGAAAATAAGGAATCTAATAAATTGTTCAGCTGGTGTTGAGGAGAGGGCAGGCTTCATTAAAACAAATGCTATGATAAGAATACAAAAAACTATAATTGTTTGCCTTTTTCTGGAAAACGCAATACCTGTGCTTTTTCAAAGAATTAATTTAACAACAAAAACTAGACTTGTTTTAGAAAAATTGAAAGTTCCCGCACAATCTAACTGAATTTAACTGTCATAGACTCTATATTTTTTAGTCTTTATTATTTAACATATAAATAATTCTATAATTATTATTTAACATATAAAGGTTCATAATCAAAAAGTCTCCAAAATATCATTTTTTTTAAAGTTTGGGGACTTTTTACGTATCACAAATATCCTAAAAGTTTCATACAAATTTTTGTTTTCAGTTTTGTTTTTGGGATTTTTTTATACAGTCTAAACTATATGTACCACCGCCTATTTACTCTTTATAGTACAATTGTGGTCATAAGAATTGCTGTTATATGCGATTATTATTAATAATTTTTTATTTAGGTTTTTAGTAGTACAAAATTATTTGTGGTATGAATATATGATATTGAAATAGTGTGGTACATTTAAAATATTGGGTAGGTATAATAGGAATATATGTATATATACCACAATTTCGCCTTAACCAATTTTGTTTTTTAACTGGCTGATTTGATTTATTTATGGATATTAAATCGTGCCGCTGCCACGATATAATAAATTATTAAATTTTTATTTTCATTTTTATTATTTGAAATTTATTATTTTTTATATTATTTTAATTTTAAATCTTATATTTTTTTTATTATTTTTTATATATTTTTATTAACATTTTATTTTTTAATTTGTTTTTTTTTTTTATTTTTACTTGTAGGTTGTTTTATATATTAATTCTTTATAATATAAGTATAAATTTTTATTTTTTTTGCAAAATTTGATTTTTTATTGTTATTATAGCAATTTAAATTTAAAAAAAAAAAAAAATTATACTATATATAAATCGCTTTTAAAAATCTATAAATTTTGAAATTAAATTAGAAATAAATAAATCGTTTTAAAAAAAAAAAAATAAAGTATATTATTTATTTATGAATGTGTTTTTTATTTATTTTAATATTATTTGCATTAACAATAAAAAAAAAATAAACAAAATTGTATTAAATGTAATTAGGTTATTATTTTAGAACCATGTAAGTTAAATAACTTCGTTTTTAATTTATGAGCCTCATTTCATGAACATTGACAGTTGATAGATTGCCTAAATTTCTGAATTTGCCTGAAATTTGGTTTTTAAAAAATCCTTTATGTACTCCGAATATTGATTATACTCTAGATTTTGACAAATTTTCGAATTGTCAATTCTATGAAATAGGGAACCGAATGCATTCTTAGCATAGACAAGTACTTAATTTTGCCTTATCTGTATTGTGTTACTAGTTTAAAGGCAACTTATAGGACAGTAGGATAAGTACTCAGTCGAGATTTCTTTGGGTTCAAGCATTCCCTGATTTTCGAACTTATTATTAATTATCTAATTCTGTAGGCATTTTAAAAATGTTGAGTGAGGATTTTTTTAAATACTCAAAAGACATTTTTAATTTTATATTTATGGAGCATAACTGGAAAAGATGATTTAAAATTTTAATACAACTAGTTTCGAAAAAAAATTCACTTAATGTATACTTTGTTAAACCGAAGAAATCCAGTTTGTATCTAAAGCTTGCTAGACTAAAATTTTAATTAAATTTTAACTTATTTTTGAAATTGAAAAGTCTTAGACTTAATCTGGAAATTTATTTCTTTAAAAAAATGTATTTAACTAAATAATTTGACAATTAAAAACAAGTTATAGTCCTTCTGTTAAAACTGTCAATCAAATCTTTTAAAATAAAAAAAATTAGAGTAAATTGGAATTATACTTCCAAGTAAATCAGATTCCATGATTTGTTGATACTTAAATAAATCAGATTCAATTATATTATATTAAAGCTTACATTAATAAAGGGAAAATATTAGGCAGTGAATTATTTCAGTAAAAATCAGAACTTCAAAAAATATAAAATTCCACGTTTGATAAAAAAATAATTAGTGAAATGAATGAGCATTTGGAAAAAGGAAAACAAATGACATTAGATAGCTTAGAAATGTATAAAGAATACCTTTACAAAAGAATTTGCATATCGACTGGGTGGCACAGTGGTTAGAGTGCCAACTTTTCATGCGAGAGGCTCCGGGTTGGAATCCCAGTAAAAGTGAAAAAACTTTTATCTGATTTTCAACTCGACTCAGCTACCATTCGCCTCTTTGGGTTCAAATTAATGGCTTATTCTTAATTATTGATAATTATATTTCTTTAATAAAAAATACATAAATATAACAATATAAACAAATACAAAATGTAAACAAATAATTCAATTAAATAATATAACTCACTGATAAAACTCAAAAACAAAATTATTACAATATAAACAAAATAGAAATGTATTTATTGAAAATCTAAGACATTTTGATTATAAGACGTAGTACTATCTCATGTTTATAAATTGTATGTGAAATTCATTTGATCAGTTCTAATATATGAATATATCCCTCCTGTTTCGACATGTACATATAAAGTCAGGCTGTTTAGCCTATCACAGTGTAGTAACACGAGGAGGTGCCGGCAAAAAAAAATAGAATGTAGAAGTAACGCCAATTTCAATACAATATAAATTTCAGAAAAAAAACTTACCATAAAAATGTAATATGTATTTTCCAATTCTCAATTATTCTTACAAGAAAAAAAAAATTATATTCAACTGAAACCTAAGTTCTCACATATCTCAAATCCGTACCCTGATACAAACAGCATCTCAATAACTCAAATAATATTTTAATGTGATTTAAATTTCCTGTCAATTTCTTGAAGTTTTATATTATTATTATTACTTCAAATTTTTTTTTTTATTAATATTTTTCTCTCTTTCTCTTCTTATCTTTTTTGTCTCACTTTTTTTCAACTTTTTCTGTTTTCTGTTAATTTATTATTGATTGATATGATAAAATTATTAGATTTGTGTGAAATTGATGTATTAATGCCAGGGGATTATCAAAAAAAAAAAAAAAACAAAACAAAAAATATATATATATATATATATATTTATTTTGATTTATTTTTGATATGATTAGCAGCCACAATATTGCTTAAGTGAAAGATGAAATAGTTATAAAAAACTTGTAACAAAAGAGTAAAAGAGAAAGATATATAATAATACTAATAAAAGAAAATAGAAAAATAATTTGAAATATTTTGATATTAAAAATAAATTAGGTACATATAAAAGAAATATAGAAGGTGCCTATTAAATGAATATTTAATTTAAAAGGTTCAAGCGCTATCTGGCGGCATATATTTGTTTAAGTACATACATACTATATATATCATTTGTTTATACTTGTAATAGAAAATAATAAGCGGTTTATTTTATTTGAAGTGTTTAATATATGTATATAAATACCTTATTATCGGCTGATTTTATTATTACGTCAAGGTGAAAATATTATTTTATTGAATAAAAAACCGATGGAATTGAGGTTTTTTTGGTTTTAAACAAAAATATTGATTTTTTTTTTCCATTTTTTTGGAGACTTTTTGTTTTTTTTTAGTTTTCTAGTAACTAATAAATTTTTTTTTTATCGAATTAAAATTATTTATTGATTATATATATTTATTTTGCTATAAAGTTTAAGTGTAAGTCAAGTATATAGTATATAATATATTATTAACATATCAAGGAGAATACAATTGATGTGCGGTTGAATAGTAACTATAGGTACTTAAAGATTATAAATTTGCTTTGTTTTGTATTTTAGTCTAAATATTTACTTATTAATCAAATATTTTAAAGGTTTTATTAATAATACCTACTTGTGTTTTGCCCTTGTTGATTTTTGAAATATTGAAATAAATTTGGTATAATTGGAAAATTTTATTTTCTTTAAATTGAAGTTTATATATTTTTTTGAAAAGTTGTTTGACTGATAGCAAATAATTTTATTTTCAAATACCTAGATAAAGTTATATTGAATAATTTAAAAATAAAAAAAATTCTAGTTTAAATGGTCTAATTAATTACGTGTATAGTCTGAACAATTCAAAGATATTTTTGACAATCAAAAGATAACTGAGTAAAAAACCTTTCCTTACTTCAACTTTCTTAACTATTTTTCAACTATTAATTACTGGAGTATTTCAATTTAATAACAAAAGTAAGTAGAATTTAAAATGTATACATTCTAGTTCCTTTGCACTAATGTATACATTCCAGTTAGTTTTGTGCTAATTGTTTTTTTAAATTTAAAAATTTTTTTATTAAAAAACTAAATTAGGTTGGTAACTCCAAATTTTTGAATTATAAAAATTAGTTAATTACTTAAAATTAAGTCATCTCTAGTGCTTTAATTGCTCTTTAATATGCATACCAGAAGAGTAGATTTTAATATGAGATTTAAATTATTCTTAAAAAATAAGTATAGGTTAGTATATCTCTTTGATTTTCATATTTACATTACATGAAAAAGTAGAAAAATTGTAATTTGTAGAATATTTTTCATCGCTATCGTCTTTAGCTTTAATTTTAGTTCAGGATTTTATTTCTTTTGGCTTGTACGGTTTGAAGTATTGAGATTGGGAGATTTTTCAAAATCTTATTTAATCAAAATTAAAACCCCTTGGTACAGACCCATAAATAATTTAATTTTACTTAATAGATATTGAAAGTCAAATTTCATAGTACAGTAATATTTCGATAATCCGGATAATTGATTGCATACCCCTATTCGGTTTAACGTGAAATTTTTGATTGGTGGATACCAGTCTAGTAAGTATAGTTGTGACCAAAAACTCTCTAAAATTTAAAATTAACATTTTAACTTTGTCATTAAGAGCTAAAGTTCTGTGTGCTCTTTTTTGTGCCAAATTTCAAACAAAAATTTATAGTTTTTACTTTTGGACAGTCTGATGCAATGTTTTAAGTAATGTAACAATAATAAATTTAAATAAAAACTTATACTTCATAAAAACGAAAACGCATACAACAAAAACCTCACTGTTAAAAATTGTTTTTTAAAAATATTCATAGGTACGAAAACATAAAAACACAATAGCCATATTGCTATTTGTAAACGGATTATAGGGGTTTCGAATAATCGAAACATTACTGTATTTAAATTGCATTTGAACTTCTTTACTAAAACGTTTTTTTCTAAGCCAGTAAGTAAAGTGAGTAAGGTGTACAAAAATCTAAACACTTTGATATTTCAATTAAATAGGTATGATCCATTTTATATTATTTAAACCTTTTTTAGAATTTATTTACTTTAAGAGATTTTAAATGGCTATTTACCAGTCGTCAATTAATTTAAAAATAGTTAAACTTTAAGTTTATGAGTCTTTTGTTTTAACAAATAACATTTGGTTTTTTCCCCCATATTAAACATACATAGGTACATACCAACAAACTAATTTTTATTTTTCAAAATTTTTTTTTATATTATTTGTTTAACTCATAAATATTGTTTTTCAGTATATATATATCATAATTCATAATTTTCTTTCAAAATAACACGATTTTCTTATGAAAAATATTTAAAAATCCAAAAAAAACAAAAATTAAAGTTAAAAAAAAGAAAAAAACTAAGAAAAACGTTTAAATCATTTCCCTTCATAACTCAAAAATATAAAAAAAAAATAGAAAAAAAACAACAACATTAGCTCATAAATCATCACTTCACATAATATTACACATTAATATATCACATATACCTACATATACACACACACGCTCCTTTCAGCAGCAACAAATAGATTCATCTCTTATATTTTTGGATGTTGTTTGGTACTTTTATTACTTGTATTGCTTGTTTTTTTTCTTATTTTTCTATTTGGAGTGGAGACTGCTGCGTGATGAAGAGTTTGGAGAACGAACAAAGTTCCAATCCAATATATTGTAGGAGAATTTTCTCTTTAGTGATTTTCAATATTTTCAGAGTATCAAAAAACAAGAAAAAACAAAATATTCAAGGAAATTTAATTTTGTTGTTGTTGTTGTTGTTTTTATTCAATGATTCAATGAATGTAACTTTAGACTTTAGCAAAAATACAAAAAAAAAAATTCAAATAAAAAGTTGAAAAATTGTTTAAGCAAATAAAAGATCTCGTAAAGTATCTAAAGATATTAAAAAAAAAACAAAAACAAAAATACCAAAAATACAAAAAAATAGTGATAAACGTTTAAAATAGTTGCATGTCAAAACTTTCGTCTAACCATAAATCAAAAATGAATGAAATGGAAAAGTAAAAAAAATAATAAAATAAAATTAAAAAATTAGCTTTAAGCAAAATTGAAACAAAATTTATTGCTTGACAAGTTGGCAACATTTGAAATGAAACAAACAAAATTCGAAAAATGAAAAAAAAAACCAAAAACAACTTGTTAGAAAAAAAAAGTATTAAAAAATTGAAAATAAAGTTGTTTGGCAACAAATATTTTTTGTTTTTTTGTTTTTTTTTTTTATTTTTTCAATTTCTTATTCTCTTTTTTTTTTTTTTGAAAATAACGGAAACCAAATTAATAGCTAAGCAAAACGATTTATCATAAATTTTATAATTTAAAAAAATTTCGATGAATTATCTTTATACCCGTGCATACATATATGAACATCGGGTATATTAAAATTACTCCTCCGTTTGTAACGCATCGAAATATAAGAGCTAGATATAGTGTCAAGGGTACGTATCGAATCAGCATCGAAAAGTGAATCGATCTAGCTATGTGTGTCCGTCCGTCCGTCCGTCCGTCCGTCCGTCAGCACGATAACTCAAAAACTATAAGAGCTAGAGTTCTGAAACTTTCACAAAGTAATTTTTAGACAATTTGTAGGTTCCCTATTGTTTTTGGTTAAAATCGGAGAAAGGCTTCGGGTAGCTGCCATACAAATTTTTCGATATTTTATGAGTATTTTTAAAATTAATAACGAAAAATAGAAACCAAATATAAAAACAAACAAATTGTTGTTTAATTATTAATCGATTCATGGTGTAGTGGTTAGGACATGTTACTTGTAGCAAAAATGTTTCGGTTCGAATTCAGGCTACGGATATTTTTTTTTTTTTTAAATTCATTTTTTTTATCTATTTTTTTTTTAATAAAATATATGTATTTATTTTATGTTTGAAAAAATTTTATTTTATAGAAAATTAGACAGAAGATTCATTTATATTAAAAATTATTAATTTTTTTTAATATTTCTATAAAAAAATTCAAAACTGTTATTTAAAACAAACAACTGATACTATAGCAACTACGATTATTTAAAACTGTTATTTAAAACAAACAATTTATACCATAGTAACTAGAATTATTTAAAAAAAAAAAAAATGAGATAAATAAAAACTCGTTTTGTAAAGAAATTATTAATTGTTCTATGGTATAGTGTGTAGGACATGGGACTGGTAGTCAAAACGTTTCGGTTCGATTCTTGGCTGGGGCAAAATTTTTTTTTTTTAAATTCATCTTAAAATTCTCATTTATAAATTATTTATTTTTTTTAAAACATTTTTAAAAAAATTCAAAACAGTTATTCAAAACAAATAATTGATACCATCGCAACTATAATAATTTAAAAAAAAATTTAAATGAACATAAGGTCGATGGCTTAGTGGTTAAGACGTCGACATTTTAATTGGAGTGTGGGTTCGAATCTCGTTGAGAGCATATTTTTTTTTTAAATTCATCTTTTTTTTTTAATTCATTTTTTTTTTATTAATTTTTTTTCAATTAAATATAAAAAAACAAATATTTTGAATTTTCTGTCAAACAGTTCAATTGCAATATAAAAATTTCTTATATATTTGATACACGCACGGGTATCTAAAAGTTGACAAGGGCAACTATAATCTTCCTCGTTTTAACTTAAAAATGTCATAATGTTAATTGGATATTATATAAAAATTTAAAAGAAATATTTTCGCAAATCATATAAACAAAAAAACATTTAAATTTAAATATGGTAGATGTTTTAAATACTATGTATCCTGCTTTCATTAAAAATTATTTATTAAAAGGTTGATCATAAAATCTCTAAGACAAAATTGTCAAAAACCAACAACAAAACAAGGATTTAAAAAAGCTGGTACTGCAACCTAAATATGCCGCATATAATATAAATATACAGTATAAAACGAACGTCGCGTCGCGATGAAGAAAATATCATTGTTTTTTGGTGATATTTGTGGTTGTTTTGGCTTAGTGGGGATTTAGTTCTCGGGGATTTTGTTGGATTCTCTTTAATAAATAAATGCATACAATTTATCAATAATTTGGAATTCAATCTCTTTGTCTATTTAGCATTTTTTATTAACGTTTCTAAGGCAACTTCATACATCGATAATTGAATAAATGGATATACGAATTTCGAGTTAAAAGTTAAATTTGAAGAATTAAAAAATTGAATTACTTTTGCTTTCAGGAACTGTGTTTGACATTAAAGCACATATTTTTATGCCACTTAATTTTAATATTAATTCAAATTTCTTGTATTTTGTATCAATTAATTAATTAATTATTTTAATTAATCACCTTCATTCTAAATTGTTCGTCATATTAATATGAACTACGAATATGGTACGTGTGAATATTTTTTTCGTAGATTTTTGAATTTTTCGTAACGTTAAGGCGGAATTGAAAATCGCCTTTTCGTAGATTATCTTCGATTTAACTCGACGAGGGAATTTAGAATTGAGGTGAATGTTCAAAAATTACTGCTAGAAAATTGAAGACAGTAATCGAATCATTATATTAGAATTACTTAGAAAAATGAGTTCAAATGTTGCCATTGAAAATTTAATTGTCTATGAGGGCATTGAGAATCGCTAAAACTTTTCATAGCGTAGGCAATTTTTTGTAAAAAGTCTACGAGGGCTACGAGGGAATTTAGAATAATCAAAATTCTACGCAACGCAATCACTACGCAATTCTCGTACAATATATCAGAAATATACGGTAAGTATAAGGTCAAATGTACAGAGTATTGAGGTGACGTTTTAGTTCTTATAAATAAAAGTTAAAGTGCTTTAGCATCTTAGCTAAAATCAACTTATTTTAATTTTTTTTTTTTAAATTAATGAGTTTTAAAATTTAACAGCTTTAATTTTTACAAAAAAACCACTTACCTATATACCAAAATTAGTAAATGTTTCTTGATTAAATTTGCCAAACGTATCTTATCTCACCATAAAATCACGAAGTCTTTGAATGCTAACTGTTACAATGATCACAGCTAATTTGAAAGATAAGTAATACTTATTAAATGCTAATTACAATAAAACTTCATGATAATGACTTAAAGTAAAACCAAACACATTCTTCATAAGGTATACACGAGTATTTATTTAAATTTATGAATTTTAGCCGGCTTTTCAATCTGGAGCTCTCGAGCATAAATTCTGGCTAAATCGTATCTAATGAAAAACATATATATATATATATAACTTGAATTGTGTCATCGTTTATAACATAGTACATATAAATTTTCCTCATATTATACAGACAAGAGGCCATCATTTTGTGGGAAAATATTACAAATTGCCATCTCAATATAACTCTTCTACTTTGACAGCTCCAACAGATTCATAATATTTAATACAAATAAATTTTTTTAAAGGAAAATACGTTGCAAACATTCCATGAAATGTCATTCAATTGTCTAAACTCATTTTGACATTGTAAATTCCACCAGATTCGCTTCTATGCAATACATATAAGCCCTTCAATATTATTTTAGTCTTGAATTAAATTCTAAAACCTGTAATTTTAAAAAAAGGTGAAGCCTGTAATTTTAAAAGAATAACCACATCAATTTATATTTTTTGTAATCAATTTGACTTTTTTATTTATTTTGTTTTTTTTTTTAATTTATTTTTTTTTTTTAGTTTTTTTTTTCTCCATAATAAATTCACATCTTTACATTTTCATCTTTATCATCTGTATTTTATTTTATTTAATTTTAAATCTTTGTTTTATTTAAATTTTAAATTCTTATATTCTAGAAATAAAACTATAGCGCTAATTTTATTTTTTTTTTAATTTATTTTAAATTTTATGTTTTTGTTTTTTTTTTAAATTATATTTTTTTTTAATTTATTACATTATTTTTTTTTTTATTTTTTGTTTTTTATTTTTTTAAATATTTACATTATCAGTATATTTTTGTATTATTTTAATTAATTTAATAAATTATTAATTAATTTATTTTAGATGTTTTTTTTGTTTTTATTTTAATTTTATTTAATTAAAAAATTAAAAAATAAAAATAGAAGTCTGTGTAATTTGTAGTCTCTTATAAATACATAATATATTTATATTATAAATTTTATGTAAGAAGTTGCAAAATATTTATTTTATATATTTATTAATTATATTTATGTTTTATATTTTTTCATTATTTATTTCATATTTATGTAAGAGAGAGAGAGAAAGAGAGAGATAAAATTAATTATATATTAATAATTTTTTTTTAAAAACAAAAGTTAAATGTGTATTTTAATAATTTAATATTTAAAAATTAATTTTAAGAAATTAAAAAAAAGCAAAAAAAATGAGGTGGTGACTTTTGATTATATGATTTTGACATTTTTTTTTTAAATTGTTTGTGAGTAAACTTTCGACTGTATTATTTTGACATATGAGTAATATGAGTAATAAAGTAAAAGCTCTTTTTTAAACATCAAGTAATTAAACTTCATTTAAAAGTTCATTTATTTTGAAATTATTCATAAAGAAGCTTATGAATATTTATTAATTGTTGTATTTATGTATGTTGATATAAAAACATATTTACTTATATATGTATGTAATTCTATTTTCAAGCTATATGTTGAAACAAATTAATTTTTGTAATATTTAATTAAATTAATTAAAATGATTTTAATTTATAATATAAAAAAATGTCAAAATATTTAATAGACTTTCAAGTTCTGAATAGAAACAAAAATGAAAAGAAAAAGCTTTCTTTTAAATAATGCATATTTTATAATTGAATTTTAATTGCTTTCTTTCGACTGGTTTTTTTTTGTTCTATCCTTTTATGGTACACTTACACACATATACACATAGTACAGACAAAAGGATACCAGCTGATCAGTTGCTTAGTTTGAGAATATCAAAAGTCTGTTAACAATTTATTAATAGCTTTATATAAAATATACTATTAATTAATAAGTATTTAATTTTTAATTAAGTTCGTGATGAAATTGTTTAGAAACATATAAATTATTTAAGCAACATATTTTATCCTCATTAGTTTTTGTTTTTTTTTTTGTGTAAAGACTATTTTAAAAATTTAAAGACTATTTTAAATGTTTAATACAATATAAATGATTTAAAAAAAAATTTTTTTCCTGAACACGTTTTTTTTCTTTGAATTACACATTTGACATTATTACTTGATTACTTCATTCAGTTTTTTTTTAATAATTGGGAATAATAATTTTTAGTTCCTGTTTGTTTTCATTATCAATATTATTTTTATGTTATTTAAGTATTTAAAAAAAATTTTTTTTTTTTAAAAAAGCAAGTACTTTGTACATATTTATGACCATTTTAAATTTTAATAAAAGTTTATTATTAATAGCATATTGATTGACAACTAAGTAATACAAGAGTTTATTAAAATTTAATTTATAACTTTAAATTTATATATAATTCAAGTAATAAATATAATAATTATTAAACACTTGAATTAATTCCCTATCAAAAAATTAGTGAAGTCATTAGAAAAATAATACAGGTGTTACATTTACCTTTTCAACATACATACTTGCAAGTACATTTAATAAACAATATGTAAATTAATATACAATACATTATTAAAAAATTTTTTAATTGCATTGGTAATTGCAAGTGATTACTTGAGAAAAATTGCAAGTACATATAAGTAATGTGTATCAGGTTTTTATTATCAATTTTCTTACTTAGAATATAAAATTATGACTTTTTTATTTTAATTTTACATGATTTTTTTTTGTTAATTTTTAATATTTTAAAAATTTTTTTTTTTTTTGTATTTTGTTTTTCTTTTTTTTTTTTTTTTCATTAATTTGAAATCAATTATATTTTAACCACTACACATATAATATTCATCATCATTATTATTTTTTTTTTTTTCGTTTTGTATCACAGTTTTTTCAGAAAAAAAAAAAAAAAAAAACAAAAACAAAATTATGTCTCAAAATAAATCTTTGAAATTTCAAAAATAAAAACTTAATTTAAAAAATTTAAAAAATTATATAGGTAATCAAAAAATAAAAACTTGTGTATTTTTAAGTCACATTAAAACAAATTTTTTTGACATGTTTAACACTGAAATTGTCATCAGTTATATATATATATTATATATTTTTTTAACATTAAGAAATGTCAAAAAAAAAAAAACAAAATTATGAAACATTTGTTTTCATGTTTTTCAACTTGTATAACATAAATTAATTTTTGTAATTAATTATAATTTAAATTTTTCTTTAATATTTTTTTTTTTTTTTAATTTAATTTAATTTTAATTAATTTTTTTTTTTTTTTTTATTTGTAATTATTATTTGGCTTTAAAAACTTCTTTTTAAATTAAAACACAATAAATTATGAATGAATTAATAAATTAAAATCATAAAAAAAAACTTTGACTTTACTGATGAGCAGCTGCAGAACCAATTCTTTGGCCATACATTGCATATGGTGAATAATATTGACCTAAAGCAGCTGCTGCTGCTGGATTAAAACCACCAGTTGAAAATGCTGAACCTGGAATTGGTGGTGGTATTGATGTTGGTTTACCATATGGATGATAGCGTGCCGCTGACATTGGACTTAATGGTGCTGAAGTTGGATATCCTCTTGGTGGGAATAATGAACTTAATAATGATTGAGCTTGAGATTGAGCTAATGCTGCGGCTGCAGCAGCTGGATCAGATAAATTTCCTGTATGAGCATTTCTTAAATGTGAAAATAATTCATCGGATGTATTGTAACGTTTTCCACAATATGAATCACCCGTAATCCAATTACAAACATATGGAGATCTCATTTGAGCTTGTTGTTGGGCTTGTGCTGCAGCAGCGGCAGCAGCAGCAGCTGCATATGGATGACCTGGTGGTAATGAACCTAATGTTGCTGCCATCGCTAAACCATATTTTTGATGTTCACATTGTGTACAACCGCTAGGACATGGTGCACCCATTAACATTTGTTGTGTATGTGCTGAATATGGACAACCAGGACAATATGGATCTTTACAAACTGGTACAATTGTTTCACCACCCGAAGGTGTTTTAATTCTTTGATAACTAATGTATGGGTTGTTATGACCAGCGGCAGCAGCAGCTGCACCACCACCAGGATAACCTTGAGCAGCAGCAGCAGCTAACATAGCAGCATGTTGATGGGCATAACTGGCACCAGCAAATGGTGGTCGAAAAGCTGGATTGGCAGCATGTTGTTCCATGCCGGGCGGACAACATAATGCTGCCAATGGATTCATACCATATGAACCAGTTTTATAACCAGATGGCATTTGCATATCTTTTGGATGGCCACCATGTAAAACTTCCATACCTGATCTAATAATTGGACTAGCACCGCGTTGTGATGAGCCAGCTGGTGATACAGTTTTTCTTAAATCATTTGGTGTTTGTTTACCATTTAATTGTGGTGATTGTAAATTATCATGACTATGATTATTATTATTATTATTATTTGTTTGATTATTTAATTCTGGTGTTGAATTTCTTGTTTTATTATTGTTATTATTATTATGGTTAATCATATTACTAATTGTCATACTACTATTAATTCCACTATTATTATTATTATTGTTATTTGATAATGTACTATTTGGTGATTTTGATTTTCTATCATTAGCATCATTACTACTACTATTACTAATACAATCAATACTGACTGTTGTTGCTGGTGGTGTTGCAACACTACTTTTTGAACTTGGACGTTGCATATAATCTTCAGTTGATAATGTTTTATGTAAATTAAATTGTGATTGTTGTTGTTGTTGTGTTGTTGTATGATGATGTGATAAAACATTTGTTTCATATGGTTTATATGCCAAACGTACTTCTGTTGATGATGGTGTCGTTGATTTTGGTGTTTTTAATGTAGGTGATTTTGATGTTTGTTCATTTGATTTTTTATTTTTATCTGAACTTAAAATTGGTTTAACAGCTGATGAATCAGCACCAATTTGACTACATGTTTGAGCCAATAATGCTAATGGACTCTTTTTTGAATCCAACTGTAAAATAAAGAAAAAAAATAAAAAATTAAAAATAAATAAATTTTTATAGATGATTAAAGTAGGTAAAGAAAAATATAATTAATAGAAAAAAAAACAAAAATAAAGAAAAAAATTGACACATGTATGTCAAATCATAAATAATTATAAAATTAATGTCATAAATTTCATATTTAATCACTTTATAACATAATCATCTTAATTTTATTTTTAAAAGCATATGTTTTTTATTCTGAAAAATAATCATTTTGAAATTTAATAAATTTCAAGTATACTTATATTGTTATCATATATTTTTTTATATTTTCAAAATTTAATTTATTATCACCATGTCTAATAAAATTTCAAATGATTTGGTTCAATAAAACCCTTCAATATATATATATATATATATATATTTTTTTATAACCTACTAGATTAACCTAATTTTTATTATTATATTATTATCATTACGATTTTCTAAGAAAATAAATAATTTAATAATTAAGTATATTCTGAACAATAATAATAATAATAACTACTTATATTACAAAAGAATAACTAAAAATAGAAGATTATTAGATTTAAATAAATATTATTCATGAAATATAAATTTAATTATAACATATGATTTTTTTTTAATTTTAAACTGAAATTTGATTTGAAAGATAGATCAAATGTCATTACTGATCATAATTAATGACAATTTATTATTAAAAAAATATAACAGATCATGATAAGTTCATGAAATTGTAATCAACAGTTTTTTAATTTATTTATTTAATAAATTGTTGCAATTGATGTCATAATAATTTTTAAAATAACTAAGTATTGTTAATTAAAAGATTATTTTAATTATATTAGAAATATAATATTATTGAATTGTAGAAAGGTCGCACGTTGCGAAATTTTATGCTTACTTAGTTTTTAAAGATAATTAATATTGTTTAAAATTAATGGGTAAGAAAATTGATATTAATATGATTCGATAATCGGTGGAAATTGAATTATAAGATTATTTTATATTTTACATAATTTAATTCTAGAAAAGTGAAATTCTAGTAAATGATACTTATAAAGTATATTAAATGAAGGAGGCCTATCTCTTTGAAAACTATGTTTGAAAACTTATTAAATATTTTAAAAATAAGTACTTAGATATTATTTAAAAAAATTAATATAGTTATTATTTGTAATTTAAACTAATTAAAATTATGACATTTTTTATCTAAAAGTAAAAATAATTAAAAATACATTAAATAATTTAAAAAAATTTGATTAAAACTTGTAAAAAGTTCAAAAACTTAAAATTTGATTAATTTTTTGAACTTTATTTAAAAATTTTCCTAATGGATTATTTGTAATTAATTATTTTATACTAATGTTTGATTACTATTTTTTATAACCTAAAATATTTATTAAGAATTTTGAAAAATCTTAAATCTTTTACTGACAAAATTTTTGAAATTTATTCCGAAAATTTAAATTTAAAAATAAATTAGGAAACTTCCGAATTTAATATTATATTAGCCTAAAGCAAGAAACATACTGAATATCTAAATTTGTTAATTTTTTATAATGTCGGATATATTTTAGAGTTTCATTTTTAAAATTAATTACTTTGTAAGTTAATATTATAATTATTTAATCTATAGTATTGAGAATAGTATTTCACTTAAAATTTATAGATATGAAATAAATGAAAAAACGAGTTTCCTTTTAATATGACTTAAATTAATTAAATCTAAGTAAATACAAGTATTTCATCTACGAAATGAAGACTTCTTCAGTGGTTGTACTAAATTTTGTATATTTTGAAAAATAAACTATTTCTAAGAAAATCTAAAATTTCTGTGCTTGCAAAAATCTAAAAAATTTAAAAATCCTTGAAATTCACTTATTATTTAAGATTATTTCGAATTGAACCATATAAAAGTTGTTACTTTAATTTTAAAATTTTAATTTTTTTTTAAATGTAATAATGACTAGAAAAGTATCTTAAGATGTAAAATCTAAAATTTTTTTTTTTAAATAAATTCATAATTTAAAACCTGATAGGTCCTAAATTTCCTCAAATAATAAAAAAAAAAATTATATAATATTAAGTAGGTACTTACAGTGGTTGGTAAGGGTGATAAATAATCCGGTTGTAAATATTGATTATTACCGATGGTTACAACACCACCGCCACCTTCTAATACAACCATGTTTGAAAAAATTTTCTTTTAAAAAATTATTTCGAATTTAAAAAAAAAATAATAATATTTAATATAAGGTAATCCACAATAATTGTAATTTGGTTGTTTTTGTTATTTTATTCGGTGTTAAATAAGATCAGCTAATCCTCAAAATGTTTTGGTAATCCTTATTTATTATGAAATATAATGTAGTTAATATTTATAATCATTTAAAATATTTTTTAATGTCACCAAATTTTTAATTGGGTTTATTTTTTTTTTTCTTTTAATATTAAATATTTACTTTGATTTCATTTAATAAAGTTTATTTTTTTTTTCCTTTAATATAAATTTTTCTTTTTAATAATTTGTTGAAAAATTCATTAATTTTGATTATAATTTTATCTTTAATTTTTTTTTTAAATCACTTGTTCTTTTTTCTGTATTTATAATATTCAATTAATTTTTTATTTTAAATTAAATCTTGCACATCACTTAATTCTCTTTAAATTTAAAAATTTATTTATTGTTGATCTAATTATCATATAATTTAAATTATAAAATTTTTATATTAATAAAATTTAAGTTTATTTATTTCTTATATTCAGATTTTTATTTTTAAATAATTCTGTATTTTTTTTTCTTGTCACTTTATAATTTTATTTTGATTTTGTTTCTTGAAACTTTTACTTTTTATTCAATTCATAAAATTTATATCTTTATTTTTATAATTGTATTTAATGATTTATACATAATATATAAGTGCTTATTCTTTTTAAAATGTAAGACCGCTTACTATATTATAAGAATGAAAATAATAAATGAAAAATTAAAATCTTCTTTCTTTTCTATAAGATTTTTCTTTACAACTTTCTCGACTTTTATTTTTAAGCGAAAAACGTCTAAACAGAATGCTAGTTGAACTCGAACTGAAAATAAAATTGTAATGCTCTTGACTTACTTGATTTGCTCAAAATTGTTTTGGACAAATTGATCAGAAGAAAAAAAAAAAAAAAAACTAAAATCACTCAAAATGGTGAGTTTTGAGTTAATTCTCTTTTATTTCCATATTTACTGTTACCCCACCATTAAATTTTTATTTTCTTTTAAATTCAATTCATATAAATTTTATTTTAAACTAATACATATACAAATTTTTGACAATGATATATTAATACCGTTTTATTAAATTTTCATTTTCTCTCAATTTTCTTTGTTTTTTTTTGTTGTTGTTGTTATTTTTATTATTTGTGAACAAAATAAAAACACCTCACTAAGTTACCAACCATATGTTAATTTGCATTCTTATAATAAATATACAATACCATGTATAAAACATATTTGAATGTATTATATTTACATAGGAAATTCCGGCTTAAATAAATATGCATATGTGTTAGAAAGAGATAATATATTATTAGGAAAAAATTTTAAATATGGCGTCCAAGTAACCAATCATTAAGCATGCGTCCATATTAAATAAAAAAGAAAAGCAAACAAATATTACGGTTTATTATTGTAGACTTACAGGTAGTTGCAATTAATATGAAGAAGGGGGCTGTTCCCCTGATTTCGAGAGAAAATTTTTTTGATAATACATTCGAGAAGTGAAGATATTATATTACGAGAGAATAAGTTGCTAGGAAAACGAACATTTATAAAACAAATAAACCTGTTTAATTTTTACATTTTATATGAAACGTAAATTGAGAATTCCACTCAAATAAGAGTGAAAAAATTAAAGAGAGGATATAAAGGTGAGAAAAGAAAATTAAAAGAGAGAAATAAAAATGTTTTTTAAGTACCTAAGTACCTATTGGGAATAAAAATAGATGGAGAAAATCAAGAAAATTAAAGTAAAAGAAATTTAAGGAAAAATGGTTTCTGTTGAGTATTGAGTAATTAGTTTTGTATTTTCTCATCTCTTGGAAAAATGAGAATTGAGTGAAATTCATAGATGAGAGAAAAACTAATTGAGAAATGAGTATTGATTGAGATTTTATTTTGTGAAAATTTACTCTAGAAAAATTTGTATTGAATAATGGATTAAAATTTCTTTAATTTGCTTTTTATTACACCTCTCTTACTCAAATATTCAAAAAAAAAAAAGAAAAATATTAGTGAGTAAAAAGAGTATATTAAAGAAAAAAGAAAAACAAAACATAATTAGGATAGGAGGAGGTGATATTTGAAAATTTCAATATGTTGTTGACATGACATTTTAGTAGTAATTGAGATCTTCATCTAACATGTGACAAATGATGAAATGTTGATGGCTTCCGTTTGATATTTTTTTTTTTTTTAAATAAACGTAAATTTATCGTAAATAAAAAAAAAATATTTTAAAATTTTTTTTTTCCCAGACTTAAAGAAAAAAAAATTTATTTTTATGAAATAAATAAATCTGTTTAAATGGCTTAGGGTTTAGATTTAAATTCTCATGCCAAAGTAATATAATATGTTAAAAATAGTTTAGTACCTATACAATCTTTTTGTGTTTTGGATTTTCAAAAATTAATAATTATTTTATTATTAAAATAAATTAATTAAAAAAAAAATTAGACGAAACTGAATTGTTAGTTTATAAAATTTCCTAAATTTTTTTATGAAATTATCTGTTTTTTAATATTAATCTAATATTGTGTGAATTTTAAATTTTTAAATCTAGTTCATTTGTTAATCAATTTCGAATTTAATTGTGTAATTATTCAATTAATACCTTTACACATTTAAAAGTGGTTAAAGTTAGTCATTGGTTTTGAAACCACTTTATTATTTCAAAATATACTTATATTGAATAAAAAGGTCAAATTAAAAAATTCTGGACTTTTTTTTTATTTTTTTTTTAGTTAATTTAAAAAGTACAATTTTAGAACCCAAATGTCCCAAGGTTTACTCGGTTAAAAATTAATGAACTTTGTCAAAGTTTGTTAACTATTAGCTTCATAGTTACTTATATTTTTTGTTAAGAACTTAATTTAACTTTTCGTGGAAATCTAAAATACTTATCTATAAAACAACATTTGAATTTTATAAATTAGCTCATTTTTATTTCTTCTTTAAAATCTTTAATTTTTTTTTACTACAATAAAAATAAGAAATTTCTAAAATGAATAAAATTGCTGAAAAAAAATTACCAAAAAATAAAAAATAAAATGCTACTTGCATATCATTTAAGCGAAATGGTCGTCTTTTACTAACAAAACCCTTTGATATGATTTTCTTTGAAGTTTCAACAGAAATAGCAATCATTTTTGCATGTTGTGTTGCTTTAAACCATTGTGATCGAATTCCTATTTGAAACTGTATTAATATCCTATATAATAAGTGTTACAAAAGAATTTACTTTACCTCCTTCATTATACGCTGCAATTGCTCTATTAAATCTATCAAAAAGTGGCCATCCTCTTCGAATAATATAAGATAAAAAATAAACTCTAGGGCATTCTTTAAGCATATGCAAAGTTATTGCACCTTCATTATCAGTTATATCTTCAAGCTAAAAAAGAAAAAGTAATGTTAAATTTAAACATTTTTAAAAAAAAAATCAAAAATATAACATATACGTACTGACAAAACTATAAAATCACTTTTTCGAACCATTGTACAATATTCTTTTACATTAAATTCTTCATGACCTCTGCCATCACTTAAATTGTATCGATCATTTCCTTTAAAAAATAATTTAGTTGCTAATGATCTTAGAATTGGATTTGATATTTCTTCAGTTGAATTATCACCAAAAACTGTTTTTAAACTTGGTGAACCAATTAAAACTTTTGCACCAGATTCATCCAATTCTTTTAATGTTTCAATATCTTTATAATACCATTTGTGACCAAATGAATATATAAGTCGACTTTGAAATATTCCATTTAATATAACACTTAAAGTAAATATACCAAAAAAATATATCCGTTCAGATAATAAAAAATTTTGTACAGTTGGTAATGATGTACCAGACATTGTTAATGTCATATCAAATAAACATTTTATACAATTAACTTTAATTACTGTATTATGGATAAATTTTAGAATTCTTTTTATTATATACCATAAAAATCCCAATAGAAAATTAGTACTAATTATTAAAATCCATGCCATTTTCGTAAAGCATAAAAATAATGCTAAAGATTGTGGTATTTGATCAGCTTTTGGACCCATAACACAAAAATAATCAAAAAATACATTATCTAAAAATGTAATGTCTCTTGTTTCATAATATCGCATAAAATGTGGATTTGCTGTTAATATAGCATGACCCTCAATAATTTCACCAATAGTACCATAAAATTTTCCATCTTCACCTAAAAATCCAAATTTATGTATACCTTCAATTACTTTAAGTATTGCTTTAAATTGTAATGCACTTGTTATATGGGCAAATGCAACACCATCAAAACCACCAAATCCTTCAGCAAATGTATCCGTTTCATATGAATTCTCCAAATAGCCAGAATTTTTTATTAAATCTGGTATCATATTAGTGTATGCTGTTGATAATTCATCCCAATTTAATGCTGTTGGATAATTATAAAATACAACTGTTCTAATCGGATAATAATTCATTGTTTGCGGGTAAGTTGATTCACAACGATCGCATATATCTGAATTTTTTGTAAATGGTTCTTCAATTAATTTTCCCCAACCATTATAATAATCTAAATAAGGATGTTGCAAATTTCTGTAAAATGGATCGAAATATATGATGTCCTGCAAAAAAAAAAATGTGTTTATGAATAATTATTGTATGATTGTATATTGAGGCTTCGATTTGCATTATTAACATAATTCTTATATAATAATATTGTTTGAATGCAGAAAACTTTATTTTTTATTTTTTTTTTTATTTTACTTGGTTTGGTGGGAATCTTCAAAAGATACAAACTGCCCCGTATCAGAAGTGTATGCCGGATCCTTACCGAGCTAAACCATACCCTTCCCGTATTAAAACTAGTCGAACTGACTAACCATTAATTTTTTGCTATCTTTGGTTTGAGTATAGGTTTTGTTTACTTTTCCTTAGGAAATCTGTAAGCCTTCCTATAATAATCTGATTATTTATTAACTGAGCAGCTTCAATATTTATATGCCCTTCTAGACGAGTTTTATGCTTTATGGCATATCTACTTATTTCATATATAACTTTAGGAATTTGTAAATCTCTATGAATGTCACTATTACATACATACCAGGGAGCACTTACTATGTTACGTAGGACTTTATTCTGAAAGGTTAGTATTTTTTTAATATGCGTTTGCTTGGCACAACCCCAAAGTTGAAAGCTATATAACCATATAGGTTTAATTACTTAGTTGTAAATTAACACTTTTTACTACATATTGTTAATTTAGACTTACGCCCTAGGAGCCAGTAATTTTCTCTATATTTATTGCAGAAAACTAAACCATTATTTAAATCTTAGTTTTCTATCAATAATACAAATCAAAACCTGCAAAGTATTTAATACCATAAAATTATAAAATTACCTCTGTTCCACATTGTATAAAAACAACCCTCAATAACGCATAATCAATCCACATTCTTTTAACAATATTTTCAAATATTATCATTTCATCATTTGTTATTCTTTTTAAAATCATTATTACAAATTGTGCATCTGGTGTATGAAATGGTTTACGTACACTACCTTCAAAATAATCATTTATTGCAATAATATCATTAAATATAACAATAGCACCAAAATGATCATCACCCCATCTTGAGGCTTTATTTTGATTTATTGTCATTTCAGATAAATTTTGTGTTGATCTTAAATTAAATTTTTTATTACCTAACCATGAAAATAACATTGAATAATCAAATTCAATTTCTTCATAAAAATTATAATTTAATAATAATATTGGATATTTAATATGACTATGAACATCTTTTAAAAAATCACTTCTTAATGTATCTAACAGTTTTATATTAGTTGTATTATGTATAACAACAATTTTAATAAAATTTATATCATGATAATAACATTTTAAAAATTCCCATTTTATTTCATTTAATGTACATTGATTTTCTTCATTTATTTCAAATGTTTTAATTATATTCAATTTAAATATTATTATTAAAAATGAAATAAAAATAAAAATGATATACATTACATTAAACCAATCTAATTGAATTTTATAATAAGACTAAAATAATATTCAGAAAACTAAAAATATATTTTTAGTATTATGTAGGTGCAAGTTAACACACAATTTATTCGATTTATTGACAGTTTTGTTTCTAATTTTGATTGTGTCCATTGTATACATATATAAATAAGGAAATTGGTTTGTGTATTAAATTTAATTGCCAAAAATTACAGCATATTAACACATAGGACCACCTACAGTTGGATATATATGTATATGAACACCTAAAATTCAATTTTTAGCAGGAATTAAAATTTTTAATGTGACTTTAATTTATATTCTATTTAGTTCTTACATTTTACCTTTACGTTCTACTAGGCCCTTACCCTTACCATATAAATTTATTGTTTACAAATAAACAATAGCCAACCTAGGTACATGGTTGGAACATTATATATTCTTATTATTAGAATTGACTTTAATGTATTCCATATACAATTTAATTATGAGATTGTACTAGGGCCTTATAACATGTAGAAAAGTCTTAGATTTTCAATAGATACAATTCTATTTGCTATATATTGTAATAATTTTATATTTGAATTATGAGGTATTTCTGTATCTGTGAGTTATACTATTCAATTAAATTATTTGATTATATTTTGTATTTGTTTACATTTTTATATTAATGTATTTTTTATTAAAGATAATTTGCGTATGCAATTAATTTGAAGAATGATAGCTCAGTCAAGTTCGAAATCCATACAAGTACCAATGAATATACAAGTACCAATGAAAAATCAGCACTTTAAGCTTGGTCCTATCCAGCCGTTTAGTTTCGAACAAAATAGAGCTCATATAAAAAACTAAAAAAGATTTATATTTCCTTTAAAACTTAAAAGGCAAAAATCAAAGTGAAACATGTTTACTGTTTGTCACTGTAAATTATCTATTTATAAGTTCTAAACACTTTTTCATTACACATATTGTATAAACATATATATATATATCTGTTCCCCATATTATTACTGATTATTATTCTTATAAATATTTTGTACAAATATATATATTATTTTATATTTGTGTTTTGTTTTAGTTAAACCATAAGCAATTTAAATTAATTTTATTTGACATTTAATTGATATATTGTTGACATATAATTGACAGTATTATTTACTTAAATTGTATTTTATTTACTTATATATGTATGTATTAACATATTAATCATTATTACTTTGAATTGAAGGTGAGAATTTTAATAAAGAAAATTTTCTATATTCATTGACTCGTGTTATTTTTAATGCTTTTGAATTAATTTTTAGAAATCAAAAGCAGTTTAAATTTTTGATTTGATTTATTTTTTTTTCTAATGACAGATATATATATATATATAGGTTACATATATCCAATTTGAAAATTACGGTGTGTATTGACAGTTTTAGTATTTTTAAATGTTTTTCAATATTACAAAAAGAAATTTTATTAATTCAACTTGTACTTATATCAAATGGAGTCTTAGGTTATCAGCAAAGGGGGCGGAATTTTTGTTAATTTACATATAAAATACATTGTGGTCCCTGTTCTACTAACATAGACTTAAGGTTAGGCACCTTATTTTACTAATTATCGTTTTATAATAGATATTGAAGTTCAAATGGCTGCTTACAAAGAATTTTTATTATTGACTTTTTGACTCAACTGTCGAGTTAGACTTCCAGACATTGAAAATGTTTGTAACATATTTATAATAAAGATTTTACAGAACAATTTTAATTCAAACTTTAGTTATGAGTGGTACAAAAAAGATTATTGGTGAATAGAAACAGTAACGTTTTACATTCTAAATTGCTGTAATTTGTTAATTTAAACGATTATTAATTAATATATAAACTAATTTGCTTATATTATTTTATTTATTTCAAATATTATTTTCAAAATTTTTATCCTTGCGTAATTATCATTCCAATTTTCTTTTAAATTTTTTGAAATATATATAACGTGTACATGCAATAAGGCCAAATGAAATAAATCCAAATTACACTTTTGTGGCTTTATTTCAATACCACATTTGAAATGAAAAAGAAATAAAGTCAAAATTATAAAGAATTATAACCAAAAATTTTTAAACATGAGATAAATCAAAATTAGTATTGCTGCTTTTTCCAGAATATTTATATATATAAATAATATACCAGAGATTCTGATGCAGGAGAGATTTTATAGGATAATTTGGAAAAAAAGGAATACCCTGATTTTAAATCCAACTCTAAAATCTCTTTTAATTCAGAATTCTACATACACACATATATGAATATTTTGGGAAAGTTGGCAATCCTGATTTTGAAAACAATTTTAAAAGCTCTCTTAATTCAAAATCTCCAATATACACCCATATATAAATATTCAGTAAAAGGGGAATACCCTGATTTTGAATCCGGCTCTAAAATCCATCCTAATTTAGAATGTCACATACACATATATATAAATATTCTGGAAAAAGAGTACACCCCTGTTTTTAAATACAATGCCCCCCCTGTTTTTAAATAGAGAATTCTATTTGTATTTTAAATACAATTGTTTGCACATTAAACAAATTAAATATTTGAAATAAAAAAAATTTGGCTTTATTTCGTTTGGCCTTATTGCATTTACCCTATATAACTACTTTATTTGTAATGACTTTGACATTGAAAAGGACAATCACACTTTGTAAATGTCACTTTATTGACATTGCTGAATGATATTTCACATTTGTTTTAAGAATTTAATGAAATATTGAGGGTTATTCGAAAACAGGATAAGGGAAGCAAGTTATAGGGAAAGTAAGTTAATAATAATCGTAAGATTTTAAGTAAATATTTGGTTTAAGAAAACATATAAGTTCTGGAAACAAAACAATGTATCTTTTACTAGATATAGTTATATATTAAAAAAATGTATTTATTTAAATGAAATTTTTTTCTAAAGTAACTATCACCACCGCTATTCTAAATTCCCTCGTACACTTTCTACGAAAAATTAAGTAAAAATAATGTTTTTGATAATTTTGTAGTAATAATTTTTGGAACATTACCTATTTTGAGAAAAAAGTATTTTAAGATTAATTATAAATAAAAAATGGTGAGTTATTTCATATCATATTTTTCGTATTGAGCCATATTGATATTGGCGAGGACTAGTTGTCTTCTTATTTTTCATTTACAAAATTTTTGAAAAATATTTAAAAATAAGTTTGTAAGTTTGTTTGAAACTTTTTATTTATGCTTGTAGAAGTGATCACTATATAATATAACTACGAGTATGCTACGATTGCTTTCGTAGATTTTTCTAATTTTTGTAACTTTAAGTCGGAATTGAGAATCGCTTTTTCGTAGATTATCTTCAACTTAGCTGTACGAGGGAATTTAAAATTATGCCCCTATTTTATCGCTAAGTTTAAAGATTCAAATAAAACTATTTTCAAATAATTTTAAATTATTTTGTTATATAATTAAACCATTTTTATTTCAAATTAAACTATTTTTTGTAGTAGAACATAGAAAAATAGTCGGACTATCTGATAAACAAAATCTCGATTCAGAAAATTTAAGAAATTAAAAATCTTGATGTTAAAAATATAATTGGCGAAGATTTAGAAAAAAATTGAGTTGAAGAAGTGGAAGCAAATTTCAAAAATTAATAAAAATGATGGTCAATTTTCATTTTCGTTAATGAGAAGATTTCTTTTTTATTTATTATCATTCACCCATTCTTCTGCTAATCTATAGCGTAAATTTTTCCAAATGCAAATTAAGTATGATCTTGCCGTTCGTTTTTGGTCTCTGATTGTGATTGTTACTACATAAAATATAGTAATTCTAAGCAAAAAAGTAATTACACACAATTTTAACTAGACTTTATGTTGATTATATCTATGCAGATAATTCTAAACTATATACAGAATAGAAGCTGTTTTGTGGGTTGGTTTTCTTTTTCAACACAAGGTTATATAATTCATAAATTTTTCCGATCAAATATAGGTAGCATATGAGCCCATTAAGTTAACATCATAAGTAACAATCATGAAAACCAGTGGTAAAATCTTTAAAATTAAATTCGACAGCTTAAGTATCTTATACTTTGTTATATTATCATAAGATTCTAAAATTGTTAGAATATAATTCCCCACTTTCATTGTTTTTAAAAATGTCAGCGTGCATTAAAACACTATTTAATTTATTGCAATATTTTGGAAAAATCAACTATAAATTTTAAAGTTAGGATTCTTAAAAAATTGGAATTTTTTTTTAAACAGTAACCGCTATTTTTCATACCTTCTTTTTTAATAAATTGGCCACTAAAAAAATATCCATTATCATTTAAAAAAAAAACAAATGGGTGGTAATATAATGCTTTATTATATTCTTTTCTAATATAAAATGAAATAAATTTTATTTTTATTATCTGTTAATATACATGTATACCTATATATATTAATATAAATAAATATAACATTTAACACACACACGTAAACAAATAAAAATTTACACCTTGACTTTCAACTGAATATTGTAAGTTCATGGAAAAGGACCTGAGCCAAAAAAAAAAGGTTTTTTGTCATATTAATAGACAGTTAAGAATTCGCACAATCGTATAATTTTTTTAATTTTATTTTTTATTTTGTCTAATGTCCTTTCTATCAGAAAGGACATGAAGGACATGATATAAACAAAAATAAAAAATATTATATAAAAAAATTTAAACACAAAAGTAGCTTGAAGAAAAATGAAATAATAAAAAAAACATTGCCATTAAATTAAAGGATATGATACGACAATATTTTTATTTTAATAGGAATTTATATATATATACATATATTAGGATTTTTTTATTTTTTGCACAGGACATCATTTTTATTTATTACATGAAACCTTACTTTAACTTCTTGAAATGTTTTTTTATATATTTTTGTTTTTTTGGTTTTTTAGACTAAAGTTCTTTACAGAGTCAGCCAGTATCGTGCTCTCTTTTTTTTTATTTTTGGATGTTATTTTGTTTTTTTTTGTAAATATGTATTGTGTTTTTTTTTCTTAAATCCTGTATAGTTAATGTGCAATTTTTACGTATAATAAAAGAAATTTATATCCTTGACGGTTACATTTTACAACAATTTTGTGTATTTTTACCTGAATGTGGGTAAACTTAGGTTTTTAGATATTTTTTTTTAATATGATCCTTAATGTTATCCCTATATTTATGTATGTTTTGGATACAGTCATGAAAATTAAATTTTATGCATTTTTTTTTTTTTTTAATGGGATTTAAAAAGGATTAGCAGAATGTTAGAACTTAACAATTGCAAACATGTTGGGCTAAACTTCGGACTTTCTTCAAGTGAGTATTTGATTCTTAAGCTCAAATTTTTTATTTAAAGTTGAAAGTAAATGCAAATATAAAAAGGATGCAACCCAAAATTTTAAGGTTTATATTAGCGACCAACTGATAGAGCTGCTACTGCAACTAAATGGTAGGAAATCCTTATAATAGTTCTTGATTTTTATTAAGTTATCAAGTAATCAATTTGAATATTCAAATGATCTCAAATCAATTGAGTAGGCCCCAACCTAATTAAAAACTTACGATGTACAACGTATAATACGCCGTGCGTCAATACGTTATAGTACGTCGCGTATTTTCGGAGTTTTCATATAATTATATGTATTTAAAAATATTTTGACAGAAAATATACGCCGTACGTCATCATTTAGGGTGAAGCCTAATATGAAATTAATTAAAAATCAAGCAATTTCAAAATTCAAAAGATCTCAAATCAATTGAGTTGGCCCCAACCTAATTAAAAACTTACGATGTACAACGTACAATACGCCGTACATTAATACGTTATAGTACGTCGCGTATTTTTGGAGTTTTTATATAATTATTTACATTTAAAATTATTTTGACAGAAAATATACGCCGTACATGGTCATTTAGGATGAGGCCTTATATATATTTATAATCTTTACATCTTAATCGAACCATTTTACAGTATGTTATAGTACGTCGCGTATTTTCGGAGTTTTTATATAATTATATGTATTTAAAATTATTTTGACAGAAAATATACGCCGTACATGGTCATATAGGGTGAGGCCAAATATTATAATACATTTTACATCTTAAAAAAAAATTTAATTTAATTTTTACATTAATTACCACTAACTCCATTATTTATAAACTTTAAAAGTACACTTCCAAATTTTGCAATGTATTGAAAAATAAATGATAAAATTTTGTTTTTAATTATTTGACCATAACTGTAATTTTTTTTTTTTTAATATAATATTAAATATGATAAAGTATAATATTACGTACATAAAAATTTAGAATTATGGTGTTAGATATTTAAAATGAAAAAAAAAATAACAGAGCGCAAAAAATAAAAATAAAAACAAAAAAAAATTAAAAACGAAAAGGATAAACAAATAGGACATTATTAACAGTGGGCAAGCTGTGAAAGAGGGCGAAAAAAAAAATGCCAAGATATGATTGTTATGTTGTTTTTTTTTCCACGTATATTTTTTTTACTCTGTGTTATTTATCTTATCCTTTATTTACGAATTCTAGTTTTTTTTTTTTTTTCTATCTTTGCACATTCATACAAACGTTTATATATATATATATATATATACATATATAATATTTATTTTCTAAAAAAAATGCGTTATTATTACTTTTTACCTACTGTAAAAGTGTGATATATATTTATTTTAATATTACGTTGTTTTTTTTTTTTGTACTAAATGATATAAAAACCATAATTTAACTTTCTCTATATATATATATATTATATACTTACTATAAACTCTCTAATTTTGTATATAAATTTTATTTTTATTATATCCTTTTAATGTCCTGTAATTTTTTTTTTTTTCTGCTAAAAGAGTATTAAAAAAATGAAAAGAATTTTTATTGCTGTTGTGTTAAATAAAAATCAAAAAAAAAAAATAAAAAAAAAAAAAAGTAAAAAAAAATATATTAGAAAAGTACACTGTACATATATTATTATAAAAGCACAGTGTAGAAAAAATAAATATTACTTGAAGATTTATGACAGACTAATAAAAAGGACACTTTTTTTTGGTATTTATTTTTATATTCTGATTTTTGTTAATTTTTATGAACTCTTGTGCAAAATAAAGGTATAAAAATTAAATAAGAAAAAAAAAACCTATACAGTAAATTATGTTTTATATATATATATATTTTTTTGCTATAATATATATAAAATAAGTACCTATATTTAATCCAAAAACCCTGTAAAATTAAAATTATGATACAGACAATTTGATTTGGTGACAAATTTCAAAAGAAATGTGTATGAAAAATATTCTTAAAGGTTTAAGGTTTTTATTAATCCAAAAAAATACTAGGTATTTTGTATTGATTGGTTAATCAATTAGTGGTTAAAAGATTTTTTTTTGTTTTTTTTTTAATTTAAAAACTTAATTTTTTCTTTTTAAAGTTATTACCCTATTATTGTCAGTTACAGTCAATGATCTTAAAAAGTAAATATATACATATATATAAAAATTTAAATTTTGTAATGTTATAATCCTTTTTCTTTGGTTTCAAGGTAATAATAATAATAGGATGGTTTATTCTGTATATATATATGGGTGATTTTTTTTTTTATTGCACATTTCATGTCCTGGAATCAATTTTTTTATAATTTTTTAAATAAGTAAAATACAGAAAAATTAATAATTAATATTAATTTTACAAACGATTCCCCATTGCCCCCATTTCATTTGAAAATTCTATGTTAAACAGTTTTTCTTAAAAATTAAAAAAGCATACGGTACCTATAGCAAAATGCTATGTCCCCGAGCTTAATTTTTTGACTTTTGGATTAATTTTTTCTGTTAATACTGCCTTTGGTATAAATTGGGTAATCAAGACTCTAAATTATAGTTATTATAAGTTTAATTTTTTTATTTTAGAAGCGGTAAAAATTTTGTTTAACCTTTTTTTTAGCAAAATAAATGATGTCCCTAGGTTTTGTCCATTGTGTTACCGAAGCATTACTTTTTAAATTAAAACGGTTTGTTTCTTAAATAAGTTGCGCGGCTCTTGTTATTTGTCAAAAACTATTTATTATTTTTATTCTGTTGTTGAAAAGTTTTCAAAAAAATAGCTATAATTAAAAAAAAATTAAATTTTCCAAAACGTATAAGTATGTATTTTTATTAATTGTCCACTATGTTACCAAGTTTATCTCGACTTAAATACAAATTAAAATATTTTATTATATAAAATATAAAGTAATAAAAAGAGCACTTTTAGAAAAAACTAATTTTTATATTATGTGTTCAATAAATTATGATATTTTTAAATAATTCAGTAAAATTGTCCATTGCGTTACCTGTCCATTGTGTTACTATTAGCGCGGTAACGCAATGGACAAATTGGTAACGCAGTGGACTTATTGGTAAGAAATTGGTATAGTTCTAAAAAAAAAATGCTATAATATTATTAATTGTTAATAGAATATGCCCAAACCCAATAAAAAAAATCTTTCCCACCTGCTAAAAAGCAGAGGAGGTAGAGGGGACGACGAAAACTTGATTTAAAGACGGCTATAAAAAAAAAGGCTATAAAAAGTGAAATATTATCACAAAAATAAAAATCTGATTGAAAAGCAAACTCCTCGCCAATTTCTTAACATTTTCTTTATAATTTTCAATGCTAATGTATTTAATTAATTTTTTTTTTTGACTAGAGTCCCCTATGTTACTTTTTTGTCCACTGTGTTACTTTTTGTCCCTGCTTACAAAGACTTTATTTTTATTTTCATTTAATTTTAAGATAATTTATTTAAGTTTTGTTTAATTAAAATGATATATAAATATTATTTGTATTTTAATGTGATATGAAATATTCTATACGTGCTTGCTGTAACAGCGAAATTCAATATTTTTTGAAATTTTTTTGATAAAAAGTAACACGACGGACATAAATTTTCAAATTTTTTTAACTTATATACTTTTTTTTATTAATTTTTAAATAGCAATTTTCTATTTATAATAAATAAAATACGAAAAGCTGATTACTGCTTTTCTTATTTGTTTTTTTTACATTTATATAACATTTTACATTTTAGTAACGCAATGGACAAATCTGCGGAGCTCAGTTTACTAATTTTGTTCTAAAATGTGTAATTTTGACAAAAGTGTACAGCTCATTTCAGAATATTGTAGTGAAAACTAGAAACTTGCTTAATAAAATACCATGGCTCATAAAAAAAGAAAAATAATTTAAAATTTAAAAATTTTGAAATGTGCAAGAAAAAAAATAATCACCCATATATATATATATATTCGTTGAATTCGGTTTAAATGAATTAATAAAAGAAACTGAGGGTAATTCTAGATTTTATCTGTATAGGAATTTTACAACTCTTTGAATCAATTGTTTAATTTCAATAAAAGGTTTGTGGTTCTCTCAACAAAAGATAATTCAAGACAAGACAACTCAAATAAAAAGATAATGGATTTGTTCTAAAAATACGGTGTTGCAAGAAGTAAAATCAAATAACATGAGGACTATTCATATAACACGAAGACTGATCAAATAACATGAAGAATACTCAAAACTCTTCGAACTTCGTATATAACATTAATAAATTCAGACTTTTTTCAATGGATCCAATAGGACTAGAATTATTTAATTGAACGCAGTCGGTTTGTGTAGTGTTTGTTGTAAAAGTTTTAAAAAATGTCATATTAAAGATTTGAAGTTAGTATACGAGTACTTTAATAATTCCAAAAAAATTAGCGATGCAATAAATGAATTTTGAAAACTGCGGGTTCGTAAGATAAGATTTCAACTAAGTTCTTAAAAAATTTAAATTCTAATATTTTGAAAAAATCCAAAATCACATAGTCAGTAACTATTTTGAAAACGTCTAAAGTTTATTTCGGGTTGGGTCTGAAATCTCGATTTAGTATATCTCGTTTTCACAAAATCTTGGTTTAGTATATTTCATTTTCACAAAATCTCGTTTTAGAAAATCTTGTTTTTAGAAAATCGCTTTTTTTTAGTATTCTGGAAAAAGCTGATAATTTTGGTTTTGTATCCAACTCAAAAATCCTTAAAAACTAGATTTTTCAATTAAAAAAGAGATTTTCTTAAAATGGTAGTTTTTCAATAAAAAACAAGATTTTCCAAAACGGAATTTTCTAAAAACAAGATTTTCTAAAAACGAGTTTTAAAAAAAGATATTTACTAAACCGAGATTATGAAACGCTCTCCTTTATTTAATCTGTTGAAGAATCTATATTTATATAACAGCTGTTATTAGTGGTTTTTAATTATAAATACCGTTAAAATTTCCGAATCATATCGTTTTCCATTAAAATCCCAATCACTTATAAATATGTAATAAAATAATTAACAGATGTCTAAAATTTAAAAATACGTCGTCAAATTTCCATATGACAGTTTCAATTGAAATAATCCAAAAAAAAAAAAAAGTATCTAACAGATTAAAATACATAAATAAAGTAATATATAGAAAGAATGACTATCCTTAATCTTATATATTGTTTTTATTATCATTTTTTTTACAATCCAAATTCACTTGTACACCTTGCCCACCTCCTTTTCTTATTTTTAAGTACTTATATATATATATTATACACTGATGTTAGTTTTATCTATTCTTTTGGTATTACCGTAGGACATCTTAGTCACACCAAAGTCATACTTTAACAATTCGACTATCATAAAATAATAAAAATTGTAAAAAGAATGTGAAATTGTAAATCATAAAAAAAAAATAAGAAACTCTTAATGATTCTAAATTCTTTGCTAATTACTTTTGAAAACTTATTATTCAGATTTATTACGATTATTAAGATTGTTTTACTGTTTTGTTTTGTTTTTTTTTTATAATCTTTATAAATATCTTAAGGAATAAATTTTTATATATTTTCAGTAGAAATTGTTAATTTATTTTGTTTTTAAATTACTTTAAGCTGATTATATACCTAATAGCTTAATGCTATATATATATACAGCTCTTCATATAATTTTTGCAAATTTTGTTGTTTTTAATTTTTTTTTTTAGTGTGGTATGCATAAATTTTTTTTTTTGCAAATATATTTGGAAATTTTCAGATTAAACAAATTTTTTTTTGTAAAATTCAAAGTTATTTTAAAGATTTAAAAAAAACAAAATAATAAATAATAATAAATTAACTAGAATTTCATTAGAATATATACTTTTCTAGGATAATATTCCTTAAATATTTTATATTTTATTATCATAGCAAATTTTATACACCGAAAGTATAAAAAGAAAAATGGAATGGGATTATCTTATGGGCGGGAAAGATAAACAACTGTTTACAGAATAATTTAAGTGTATTTTGAAAGGATATTCAATAAAATATGAATATTTGTAAAATACTTTTTAGAGAAAAAAAAAAAAAGGATAAGTATATTTTTATTAATGTAATCTAGATATTATAGTATATTATATTTAGTATATTGTTTTATGATAGTGGGAGTTAGAGTTAAATGTTAGTTTAAAGTTATAAAATATAAAAAAAAATTATTGTTTTATTAGATTTTTGTAACGGAAATTTTATTCCACAAAAAATATTAAATTTATTTAAAATTTGACTAATTTTTAGATATTTTCTAGAATATTCGGAATTACTTTAATGCAATTCGGAAAATTTATTTTTTCAAAGAAGAAAATTTCCGTTAGTTATAAAAAGTAATAAATAAAAAGTTTTAAAATTCAGTTATTCATTTTGTTTTTATAATTTAATTTTGATTCCAATAGGACTAATGGAGTTGCATAAGGTACTTATAATCAAGATTATATTCTAAATCCTTGTTAGAATTAACAGAATTTGATTGGAAATTTATCTATAGATTTTTAAATAAGTTTTATTTTAGATTTATTTTTATTAGCAGTTTTCTAAATTCTGAGGTGTCTAAATTTCAAATTTAAATTTGAATGCTAAAATCCTATGTTCCAATGAGAGGATTTACAATAGGAGTGCAAATTTTTATGCTTTTACTTGTAAATCCTTCTATCAGATCTGTACATATTTCCTTCATATTACACTAAAATACGTGTTTAATCCTTTCTTTTAAAACTGGACATTTCGTGTAAATAAATTAAAAAAATTTCTAATTCCCGAGTCAAAATATCCTTTGGTTAATATTGTCCAAATAGATGCCACGGATAAGCTACAATGGGGGAATTTAGGACTGAGTCATTTAAAATTGCAAGACTAAGGATTAAAACATCTGACCAATGGCGTAGTGGTAAAGACGCCGTCTTTCATGTGGAAGGTCTCGGGTTCAAACCCCGGTCAGATCATATCCAATAAAAAAATATCGTAAAATTGTTTAATTATATCGTAAAAGTTTATATCGTAATATAAAATAACATTTAATAAAAATATATAAATAATTCTTGTGTAAGATTATAGATGGCGCACAAAGTTGACATTTGTGCATTTATATTTCATAACCTTATACAATAGTTACAGCCGACTAATCAACGGCTTAGTGAATATTATGATTAAAGAAACTGAAGCCTAGTTTAAAATTTAAGGATAAAAAAAAAAAAGGATTAAAACACCGGAAAAATCTTTAGAATCTTATGACTCACTTAACATTAAAGTTATTGTTTTTAGAGGGCAGTAAGGCCTAGAAAAATAAGACCTAATGGGCCTTATATTTCGCTAGAAATAAAGTCTAAATCGTGAAATCCCTAAAATTTATATAATTATACTTTTAGAGTTGGTAACAAAATCAGGATATCAAGTATTTACATCCATATGTAAATATTCTGGACAGAGGGGCTAACCAGTTTTGGTAACTGATCTTAGATTAATATCTACCGCGAAATTTTGCGACTTAGGACTTATTTCTCAACTTAATTATGAAATATAGCCTTTTTGGACTTACTGTTTCAGGCCTCATTTCAACTCGCCATTTTTATGAATTTTTTTTTGGTGAGTTATAATATTCTAAATTATGGTATTTTGCCTCATTTTGGTGGATTCCATTAATTTAAGGGCACTATGATTCAATGTTAATGAGACATTGTGTCATAATTGAGTTTGGGCAATATGTCCCATAGATGGTGGGACACAACACCAAAGGGTATTAAGGTCCGGTGTCATATAACACGTTACAAATTATATTATGGATTTGATAGATTTCATACCAAGTTGGCACTTTTCAATTTTCCAATGATTTGATTTAACAAATTGAAGCACCAACTTTTTTTTTAATTAATTAAATTTTTGGTTAATTTTTTTTTATAAAAAAAGATTATTTTTATTTCCATTTTGTTTTTTTAAATCAATTAAGTATAGTTTGTTTTTATGTAATTCAATTTTATTTTTATATAATTCTTTGGCAAAGTACAAACTAAAACAAATTCATAAAATAAAACTTAAGAACTTTATTCTTGAACTGGAGAAATATATTTGGCTTCTTTTCTTATAAAATTTTCTATTTTGCAGATATTATAAATTTCTCTGATTAATGAGGTGGAAATACGTTTAGTGTTGGTTTCACTGGTTTTTTTTTTTTTTTTTTTTGCCAGCCAAGCAAATTGAAACTTTTTATTTAATTTGATTAAATTTCGAAATATATTTTTTGTTTGAAATGGTTAAGGAAATTTTTTTCCAATTTATTTTTTAAATGTTTATTTATAAAGCTGATATTAATGTATTCAAAGACATAAGACTCTGAAGACATTGAAGACTGAAAAGACTCTGCGAAGACCTTTAATACTTCTTATTCAATATTGAGTATTAAAAAATTAACTGTAAGTAGTGTCGTGCCGTATTCGAATTTAAAACTCCAAAGTACATTAACATATACATATATTCGCATTTATCTTCAAATTTTCTTGGGTGGTATTTTATTTTTTAAATTTTGCATATTTCTTTAAATTTTCATGTGATTTATTAATCAGTTGTAAAATTTATGTCATTTTAAAAATCTTGTGAACATTTTTATTTCACCAATGAAATTTTCTTTTAAAAAAAACATTTAAAAAAAACCAAAAAATTTTCCGATTTATTTTAAAATTTTAACAAAATTTATGAATACACTTTTTTGAATTTATGTTAAATTTTTTTTTGATAAATTACTTGCATAACACATTAATAAAATGTCTGGAATATAAAGTTTAAAAAAAAAATAACAACAAATGAAGGGGGCCTAAAAAAAAATACAAAATTACTTTATCTTGCTTCTGGGTGTTTTTTTTTTTTTTTAAAGTTTTTGCAAATATGATGTATGGAAAATGAAAAATATTTCATGAAAATTAATTGAATTTTTTTGTCTTATTTTGACATAAGGAAAATGAAAAAAAAAAATGCAAAGGAAAAGTTTACAAAATATTTTAAATAATTCAAATTTTTGGTGGAAAAAACAAAATTAAAATTAATGTTGATGATTTTTCAGTAAAAGACAAAATTTGAAGGTTATACTGTTTTTTTTTTTAATCTAAAGTTCAAGGTTATATTAAATCCGTGGAAAATTATTACGTAAGAAAGTCCTTAAAAATATAAGACATGCAATTATGGAGTTTTAATAGGAAACCGACTTAGGAAAAAGAAAAAAAGAGCTATAAGGATATACGGCTGGATGTCACAGGGTGCCAAATTTTCATTAGAAGGATCCAGGTTCGAATTTCAGTGAAGGTCAAAAAAACTTTTTATTTGTTTTCGATGGGATTAAACTACCATTACGCATTGTGTTTAAATTAACGATTTAAATAGTAGTTATTGGTACCTATAAACTATTATAAACACAATAAGATAAGCATTATACAAAGTATTAACAAATATTTTAATTGAAAAATGTAACTCACAGATACAAATATAACTTATAATTCAAATATAAAATTATTAAAGAAATAGAATTGCGTATATTGTAATCTAAGACATTTGTACATGTTAACTATAAGGTATAGTACTATCATATGTGTTAATTATATAAAAAATTCATTGAGATTAGTTTTAATTATAAGAATATGTTCAGTATCTATTGCGAGACACATAGATTCCCTAATTCCAAGATGTAATTGTTAGTCTAATGTTTTGAACTGTTAAGATTTTAAAACCAAATTACCCATTAGTACTTAGGAATTTTAGGCAATTACATTAATATCATAATTCATAATTACAGTTAATTGTCTATTTTAGTACCAATATATGAATATTTCTAAAATAAAAATTAAAACGGGTTAACCTTACACAAAAATAAGTTACTTACATCAGTTCTAACCACAATTAATTGAAAAATAATTCAATATCTAACATTGCACCCTTCTTATATTAAACAAAATAAAACAGATGTGGTAGCTTTTTTTGAAATAGTTGGTATGGTTTATTATGACTTCATTGAAATACGTCACAAATGTTTATATGTGCACAATTTAAAAATATTTTATTAAATTATATCTTAAGGTAATTTTAATTCTATTGTATAAAACTCTTCCACCCTACCCTATTTGAATTTTTTCCTCTTGTATCATCTAAGAATAAAGAAATTGATTTCAGTTACCTAATTCGAATTCTTTAAGAATTATTGAAATGTTCATTCTAATTTCCTCGAAATTTCCTTACATTTATATATATGTAGGAATATATATAAAAAAAAAACTTTATTTAAATACACCCAATTATATCCTGTTTTACAGAATTACAAATATCGGAAATACTATACCTAATAACTATCTCAGTTTCTTCTTAAATAAAAATTCAGCTTCGTCACTGATTTTTTTTAAATTTTTAAAATAAAAAAAAAAAAGAAGAATTAAAAAAAAAAACAAAACAAAAGAAACTCATAATTATATGAATTATTATACTCAATTGCTACACAACACAACCTCCCACTAAATAATATTAACATTTTAATAATAACTCAAAAAATTATAAATTACTAATATTTTAAAATAAAATTTGTAAACATAAATAATAAAAAACAACAATAAAAAATGAAAAATTAATATTAAAAAAAAAATAAAATAGAAAAAAAAACCTCTTCAAATAACGAGAAAAACATTAAAGAAAAATATGAAAATATAAATCTAAATATTTATTAAGACATTTTTCTTTTGAAATCACTTTTTTGGTTTTTTTTTTATTTTTCTAATTCTCTTCTTCTTCTTTTTTTTTTCTCTGTTTTTCATTCTAAATCCAGATCAACAACGAAACTATAAAAAATTATCGCCTTTAAAATTTATTGAAATGCATAATATTTTTTTTTTTTTTTAAATGTTTAGTTATTTTTTTTTTTTTTTTTTTAACACTACCACCACCACCATCATAATTATCATGATTTTTACCCAATTCAAAAACCAATTCTAACACACATACATATATATACAAATTGAAATAAAACTAACCATTGAATAAGAGGAAAACACCAAACAATTCAACCTAAGTAACCCATTCATTTAAAATATACACTTAAGTATTATTACACATTATATAATAAGTATATAGTATCTAGCCGTATTTTATTTGTATATTTTAGTAGATACTTTTAACTTTAAATTCAACACTAGACACTCAAAAAAAAAAAAATTATATTACAATTCTATTTTTTTTTTTTTTTTTTTTAAATCGGCATTCAAAAGAAGTGTAAAAGGTACAGTAAGTTTTAAAATAATTCATAAATTAATATTATTTATATATCACATTATGTGTGTATATATATATAAATATAACACATAAAGTACAGTAAGTACCCACAATAAAAAAAAATACTGAATTTTTTTTTTAATATTTATATAACATTTTAGTATAAACATGCTAATTTATAACCACTAGAATAATTCTATTTAAAATATACATACATATATAAATGTATTTATATACATTTGTAAAAATGTAGTATGTACTAACCAAATTAATGCACACTTTTTTATACCCGTATGACTATATAGTCCAAGGGTATAATAAATTTGCCATTACGTTTGTGACGCAGAGAAGGAGGGGGGTAGATATAGACTGAAGTGTATGGTTTGGATCAGAATCGAAAAAATAAATCGATTTAGCTATGTATGTCCGTCCGTCCGTCCGTCACCTGCTGCCATACAACTTCTTTTTTTATATGAGTATTACGCTGTACCTATAACAGCTGCGTGTCTGAAATTTTGCCAAAAGCAGTTTAGTTTTATGGCCAAAGTTTCTGCAAAATTTGGTTGGTCTACTGCAGTGGGTTCGAGTAGCTGCCATACAACGTCTTATTTTATATGAGCATTACTCTACACCTAATGAAGCTGGGTGTCTGAAATTTTGCCAAAAATAGTTTAGTCTGCCCAGGATAGAGACCAATGGAGAAATTATCTGAAGTCGGCCGGAGACTCTAGAGTCTCGTAGAGCCATTTATATATATATAATGGCCAAAGTTACTGCAAAATTTGGTTGGTCTGCTGCAGAGGGTTCGAGTATCTGCCATACAACTCCTTCTTTTATATGAGCATTATACTTCACCTAATAAAGCTGGTATGTTTGAAATTTTGCCAAAAGTAATTAATCTTTATAATAATAATGGTATAATGTTTATATAACGGTCATACGGGTATCCCAGAGTTGACGCAGTCTACTCTATCACACTCTTCCTTGTTTTTTTTTTAAAACAAATGTGGTAAAGTAAAAAATTTATTCGGGGCGGTATATGCATGTGTGTGTGTGTGTGTGTGTGTCAGATGATTTTGTTAAAAAACTTATAGCCGGAAAAAATTTACATTGGTGGAAACATAATAATAATGAAAAAAAAAAAAAAATTAAAAAAAAAAAAAAAACAAAAATATTTTTTAATAGTAAGAAAAATAATACAAAATCACGATTTTATGTATTATTGCTAGACTGACTGTTAGGGCCAATTGCAACATAATTTTTATTCTATCACCATTTACAAAAAAAAAAAAAAAATATAAAAATGTTATTAAAAGAGAAAAAACCGCCACATCAATTTTATGTTTACCAGCTATAAGAATTATATCAAGCATATTATAATACACACACATATATATATATACATATATTTTTATATCATTCTCTTCTACCCTTTCTAAAAACTCATCGAAAACTGAAAAAAAAAATAAGAAAAACAAAAAAAAAAAAGATATTTATGTTTAACATGAAAAATTTATTAGTCTCATAGTTTCAAAAAATGCCTTTAGAGTAATAATTTTTCATTTAATAATAACCATTTTTTATTATTTTTTATTTTTAAAGAATTTGTTTTTTTTATTTAAAAAAAATGCAATACAGAACTCTTAAATAGAGTACTCGTATATACAGGGTCTCGGGAACTTTTTTTTTTTTTATTCCTTTTCCACTCCTTTTAATTTTAAAATAGACTTCAGTTTCTTTAATCATAATATTCACTAAGCAGTTGATTACTCGGCTGTAGCTATTGTATAAGGTTATGAAATATGAATGCACAAATGTTAACTTTGTGTGCCATCTATTATCTTACACAAGAATTATTTATATATTTTTATTAAATCTTATTTACGATATAAACTATTACGATATAATTATATAATTTTACGATATTTTTTTATTAGATATGATCTGACCGGGGTTTGAACCAGAGACTTTTCACATGAAAGGCGGCCTCTTGACCACTACGTCATTGGTCAGATCGAGAACTAAAGTACGCGCACTTTCCTCAGTGATTGGGGGCATTAAAACAAACAAAAAGTTGTACTGGGGGTGGGGGTCTCCTGTGGACTCTTTTTCGAGATATGAGGAACTAAAGATTTTTTAGAGACTTTCATAAAAAATTCAGTAACTTTTATTGTAACAGCTTATTGTAGAGAGATAAAAAAAAATCCATTTTGTAGAGTAAGTTGTGAGCTTTAATTTTTTCAATTGCAGCTTAAAAAAACCGGTTATAATTTAATAGAAGACCCCTGCCCTCCTTCAGTACAATTTTTTGTTTGTTTTAATGTCCTTGAGTCCTGGACACCCTGTATATACTTAAAGATTATATACACTTTTCATTTTCTTTCTTTTATATACGTTTGATTTTTCGTACGTTTTCGTTATCATTTCTACGTTAATAAAATTATAAGCTGGCCATACTTAACTTGATTTAATTCATTATTTTCTATGATTTTATACAGTAATGTAGAATAATTGTAGGTATATATGGATTAACAAATGATCGAAAAATGTTTGTTTAACTTAATTAATATATAGGTAACTCTAGGGTCCTAACATAAGTTAGACATAGTTATAAAACTATGTTTTACTTAATCTCGAATATTTAAAGAACTCTTTAACAGATGCTTTTGATTTGATCAAATAATCAATTAGATGGTAGGTAAGGGGTTGTACTATAGATACATGGGTTTAACATATTGATGTTGCAAATGGAATTGCATTACGTAGCTCTAATAAATAAATATTGAAAATTTATAGTATAAAGATGATTTTTTGCAAGGCTACAAGGAATTGCAATTAGATGCAATGAAGCTATACTGTTAAATTGTTATAGATACTTAGAATCAAAGTGTTACAGTTAGATATTTTTTTTTAACTCATTATTAATCAAATCCCTTAAAAGAGCGACAATGTACATAGTTAGTTTCCGCCCTTAATTATTTGAATAACATTTTTTGTTTTCATTAATTTCATATTTTTATAGAAATTACTACAAATAAATGGAAGCTTGCATAATATAATATAAATTTGCTCTGTTAATACTTCAAAGGCTTTAATTTTTTATGGTTCTAATTCATTAAAGGTCTTTCCTACAAAATAAAAACCTGGTTGATATCCCTAATCTTAACTATTTATACTATCCAACATACTTCACATTGTTAATATCCTAAGTGTTAATTCTTCCGCATTCTTTCCACAGTTTTGAAGAATGAATTTCGATGCTTTCATATCCTCCAAGAAAAAAAATAAGTATTCTCAACTTAAACTTGCTTATAATAACAGATATAAAACGGTGTGCCTAAGTGATATTCTATTGGCATCCCTTACCTTAAGTTGTGCAAAATTGTCCAAGTACCTTTGATGCAAGCTAATCATATATAAGGTTTAGCTTATAATTAAAATTAAACTTGAGACACCATATATAAGAAAAGGATGATAGCCCATGAAATGTGATAAAGATGTGGAAAAGAATGCCTTTTCTTTGCAGCCGTGGCACAAATACAATTTTATTTGAACTTCCACTCCTCCGGTAAATAAAGCATTACGACTTAATTAAATTTAAGAAAAATATTAATATTCTTCTCCTTAATGTCCCCCAAATTTTCTCCACCCTCCATAATCCAAAATTCCCAAATAACCTCCTCACCATCACAAAATTTCTCCATATTTCTATTTCTGTAACCGAACTGTGCATTTGTATCACAGGCTCCTTTCTACAGTTTGTTTCAAAAAGAGTGGGATTTTGGTGCGTTAAAGTCGGACGGTAACCAAGGAAACACCGTACAGTTTCCAATGGGTGGCTTTTGAGCGTTCCCCTTCCATCGTAAAAAAAAAAAAAATTGCAAACCCACCATCGAGGCCCCAAAATTTTTTCAACTTACAATAACAAATTATTTGCTGAACATATGCTGAGTTTCAGGAGAACAATAATATACAAAAAATTATCTTAATAATAATTTGTAGGGTAAGTCCCCGTCTTAGTAAATTCTGTCAAAAATCATGAACAAACAAACTTTTAAGAATTAATGTTTCGGTAAAATGTTATTTAATATTTTTTTATTATAAACTGAACGATTCTTTTTTAATATAGAATAAGAAATATGTTATAATATTATATACATATTTATTTAAACATATAAATTTCATCTCTTTTACTTCCATTTCTCATATTTTTTTTTTGTGTTTTTTTAAATCTTTTATTCTTTTTACAAAATTTTGTTGCTGTTTTTGTTGTTGTTTTTTTTGTTTTTGTTTTATAGAAAATGAAATATGATAAAAGAGTGTAATTTCAAACTGAACTGGAAAATCTAAATATGATGATATGGTAAAAGGAAATCATAAAAAATCATAATTTATGTTGTAAGCATGCAATTTTCATGAAATTAAGCAGTAAAAGTTAATTTGATATTTTATTTTAATTTTCTTATGTTTTTGTTTTTTTTTTTTTTCGTTTCTTGCAATATTTTATCGTTAGTTATTCTTTAGAATTTGTTTAATGTTGAATAAATATGTATATATATATATATATATATAAATATGTATGTTTAGAATTAGATGCAGTTTAAAAAAAAAAAAATTAATAAAAATGAAATAGTGTCGGTTTTTTGATTAGGAAAACTGGACACATTTTTATTCTTATTTTTTTTTTCTGTTTGGATTTTGTGGTTTAAATGTTGTTAAAAAAATTTAATAAATGAAATATTGTTTTTAATATGAAAGGGTATAATTTGTTGAATTAAATGGTTAAATTAATTGTATAGTCAAATAAGTAAAATTGTAAATGATTTAGTTGTTTTGAAATTAAATAAAAGCCGGGGGAAAGGGAGTGCAATGAAATAGAAATTATTTAATATGAACGTGTTATAACATTTTTAATTCAATATTGGAACTTGTAAAAAACCGGCTGGATGGCACAGTGGTTAGAGTGCCGACTTTCATGCGAAAGGTTGGGGTTCGAATCCCAGTGAAAGTGAAAATACTTTTCTGGTTTTCGACTAGACTCAGCCACCATTCGTTATTGGGTTCAAATTAATGGTTTAGTCAATAATTAATAATTATATATCTTTAGTAAAAAATACATTAATATAACAATATTAAGGGGTTCGCCACAAGTGCTAAACATTTTTTAGAGCTTGTGAATAATAAATAAAAAAAAAAAAACTTCATGTAACTTAAAAAGAAATTGTAATTAAAATTATTTAGTTAGTAATTTAGACCTGTACATATTTAAAGTATCAGTACGAGTACAATTACCAGAACCGTTACCTAATACTCATTACTTTGTCAAGTACCAGTGTTACTTACATTTCTATACTTACAAAATTTAAATGTAAATAGAAGAATTAAGTAAAAATACTTGTAATTCCCAAAAAGTAATTAATATTTGAGTTTGATTACTTTTTTAATAATTTTTTTATATTAAAGTAATTTCCAGTAATTAAGTACTAAGAAATATTTAAATATCAAGAATTAAATTATGTTCTAAGTATTTACTAAGTGTTTTGAAAATATTTTGATTCAGAAAGTAATACTGATACTTGAAAAAACAATGAGTATCAAGTAAAGGTACTTACAAGTGGGAACAGTACTTAATTACCATTTTACACAATATTATACAGGTCTTGTTTTTATGTTTTAAATTTACAATGGCAAATTTGAATTAAAAAACATATAAATCTGTTTGGAGCTTTAAGGATAAATTTAATTCTTCAAACCAAATTCTAAGCACAAAAATGAATGTACCTATAGTGGTACTTTTTTAAAATAACCTCTATTTAATATTTTTATTTATTATAATGCTGTTTGTCCTTTCCATCTGATCACATTTTCTGTTCTGTAGTGTTCTATCTGTAGTTTTTCTTTCTTGAAAGTCTCGTGTTCAGTTATATTGAATAAAATGGTGGAATAATAATTAACATTTAAACTAGGCTAGGGGTTTGTTTTAAGGTTTATTATATAAGTATAGTTTTAAGTTAACCTTCTGGTAATCATGTAATCTGTCGATAGCTATAGTCATGTAATCATTAACTGAATACATATAACAAAGATAAGTAACGTACATCACCAACGTTTAACCTATGATAGCTGCTATTCATATAAATGTACAATCTTAATAAGGCGATAGCGCCTTGTAAAGGAATATAAATTAGAAAAAAAACTTAAAATTCTAAAAACCTATCAAATTTATTGAAAACTCATTATTTCCAAAGATATCTTGAAAGCTTAATTAATTATAAAAAAGAAGTTTATTATTGTTACTAATCAAAATACAAATCTTTTTTTAACAAATAAATTTTATTATATTTCTTTTTAATTAAACGTTTTATTTCTTTATTTAATTGGTTATATTGTAATTCTTTAAACAGAACGTTTTAGTTAATAATTAATTATCAACACTTTTACCATATACATACATATATACATCATACATTATAGAAATTAATGACAGGAAATAATTTTTATATTTCCATTTTAATGTATATAATATGTATTTAGAAAAGTAATTAGCATGTTAAGTATTTTTATTCTAATTATACATATATATACATAAAAACAAGGGTGTAAGTTAAATTAGAGCTTTTGAAAAAGCCTCATTTTCTAAAATATAACGGAATGTAATTGTTTTTAAAAATGGTAGAGTTTTCTAGTGTAGCCCATATTCATCCTTAATAATCTAACTACAATGAACGCCCTCGTTTCGCTCTCTACACGTAGCTATCTGTCAAACTAAATTAAATGGATTGAATTATATGAAAGTGTCTACAATAGACGCAGCGCAGCCATGTCGCAGCCATTACGCAGTCATTAAAAAAGTTGTTTAACTTTTAACTTTTTCGCTTTCTCTACGTATTCAAATGTCAAATAATTGAAGTTTGAAAAATATTTTCAGAATAAAAAATTAGTAAAATTAAAATTTATTATTTAACCCAATATCAAACCATTATTCAAAATAGCAATAAACTTTAAACTATTGAATATTTTTTAATTCAAAAAATTTGTAAACAAAACAATGTCAAAAAACACTGTCATGTACATTTCATTGTGGAAATTCCTTTTTTGACTACATAATGAGAGGGAAACGAGAGCGTCATTGTATATAGGCTATAAAAATCTTATTTTTCTAAAGTTCAAATTTCTAAAAGCTTAAATTTCCTTAATTTAATGTATAGGAAAATACAGGGGGCTTTAAAACTTCATATGTCCGAAACATACTTTTCACATAACGGTATAATTAGATGTTAAGTTATAAACATTTTAATATAGAACTTCAAAATGTGGGGACTATAAGTTTCTGAGGTATGAAATCCATAAAAACGTCTATTATAATTATTACTTTTTAATACGTTGTACAGGGTTTCTTCAAGCAGACTAACGGCAAGACAAACGGACTGATAGGGTCAAACTAATAACCAAATTTTTTTTTAAAAAACATGCTAATAAGTCCAATTATTTATGGAAAATAAAATACAGAAAGAAAACAATTTTCAATATATACCGTTTATTTTTTTTTTTTTGTATTGTCGGGTATCGGCACTTGACTTTAGAACCATTTGTAATTTTTTTTTATGACTTTTAACAGACTTTTCTTATTTTTATAATTTTTTTTATTATATTGTGTTAAAAAATGGGTTGTTAAATTTTATATATATATATATATATAATTAAATGTATATATAGAAATGTTAAAAAACAATAATTTTCAATAAATGTAATTTTTTATTTTTTTTTTTTTAATGAAATGGAAATAAAAAGCTTTAAAATAAATCATTGGTTCTTTAATTACTGATTTCCTTCATTAATTAATTAAAAGTACATAAATAAAAATGAAAAATTTTATATTCTTTTTTTTTTATGGTTTAGTTATGGTTTTTATGTGAAATTTCTTTAAAAAATCATAAATTAATTACAAGTAAAAAATTAAAAAAAAAAATCATTAATATTAAAGAAAATTGAAAAATTTAATAGAGTTGTTCGGTATAACAATAAGGGGGGATAGATTGAAAATGTATAGGAATTTAATTAACCGTTAAAAAGAGAAATAGCTATATAATAGCAAACAACCCTGTAATGTAGAAAGCTTTATTATTTCGTTAGTTATAATATACAATTCAAAAATGACTGCTAACAGCATATACTGCTGGTCATATCTTGCAAATCTCTAAAACCAATTTAAAAAATGGTCCTGTATAAATGTTAGAGCAATGATGAAGAGCGCGGTGATCTTAAATTATAAAATTATATTAGAAACACGTCAGATCACTAATTCTAAAATAAACCTACAGTGGTAAAAATCGATTAATTTGTTGATGATTATTCGGTATTTCCTTTAGAAACTCTGAATCATTTTATGGAAAACTCTATTGATTTTTATTTTTATTGTTCTTTTTATACCCTACTCTACTCTACAATTAGAATAGATTGTACGCGTGTTTGTAACCACCAAAACCATTCGTACCGTGGGTTCGGAATCTGGAAGCTTCTAATCCAACCTAGGGCAAACAAGCATGTCTTCGAAGCCTAATAATAATGAAAGAGAGTCGTGGATTGCGATGGAAAATGAAAGATATCGGACCATGGATTCAGAATCTGGAAATTTCTGGTGGAACTTAGAACAAACGAGCATGTCAATAAAAATAGGAATTTTTTAATTTGGTACCAAGTTGTTTCTTCTTGTTTCTCTTACATTTAGAATGATTTGGGATAATGGTTCGGGTATCTTTAACACACCTCGCAAAACCTAACAAGAATTCTTTTAAATATAATAATAATTGGTGTTCTATTCTGTTTTCATTACATTCTAAAAATTTGGAATAAATGTCGGTGGTGGTTTAGGTATAGTAATGCTGTCTTCGAAATTAATAAAGAAGGAAGCTTGAAATTTGGTAAAAGGGTATTCTGACCTTCTTCCTTTGTAGTTATAAAATTTATGATGAATTAAAGTGAGAGTTCGTTTAAATGTCATGCGCCTTCCGAAATTAACTGTCCTAAATTACTCAATTATGTGTTACTTATTAAGCTGAATTAAAAATTAAATTCTTTGATATAGGGTATTACCAAGTTGATTCCATCGATTAACTGTAGTTTCATTACTTGTTAAATATACATTTAACCCAACTGAGTGAAACAAGCTCCTACATAAAAATTTAATAACTAACAATTTGTTGATATATTAATATTAATGTTTAAATTTTCTTATTAATACCGAATTTACGCTTTTGCAATTAGGTATAATGTCTGTTACTAATTATATTTGTGCGATGTTTATTGATAGGTACTAAAACTTTGATTATTTTCTTTATTATTTTTTTTTATCTTTCATATTTAATAATTAATTCTTATTGCATTTTTTTTATTACTTCCAGTCAAAAATTGTAATAAATTTTTTTATTACATTTATAATTCTTTTTTCGGCAATTTTTAACAAAAACGAATTGGTATGTCAAAACAACGGGTTATGTCGAAATCTTTTGACATTTTATATTTGAAATTTGACATGAAAAAAATCCACATGACATGAACTTAAAGAAAATTATTGTTTTTTTAATGGTTTTAAAATGTACCTAAAAACAACAACAAGTTAATTAAGACTTTTATTGCTGGTAAATCGGCAATTTTTTTATTAGTTCTAATTGTAGCACATTTAAAAAACTATTAGAATAGTCATAATTCAAATTTTCATGCATCCTATTATATCTGTCCGTCAATTTGTCAATCCGCTCAGAAAACCTTTTTATGGGTAGCATTTGCCATAAATTATAGATGAGTGACGGTGAAATATACGTACCGGATACGTATACGTATGGAGAAGAAGTTACACAATTTTTGCGACAACTGTTTTAGATACTGTATTTCCTCAACAGAATGTGCTATTACTTTTCTTAACTCAGAATCGAGAAAAGTACCGTGTTAAGAAAATACCGTTACGGTAATCAAATTGTTATAAAATTTTAAACTGGAAGAATTTATAAAATTACAATAGCTTATTAACGACAATTTATCGCAGAATTATGGTGGCCGAATTGAAAAGTACATTTGACTCGAATTTTTAAAGCCTTTTAAAATTATACCACTTTAGCACCCCCTTCATTTTACATCTTACCTTGTTTTTCTATTTTATTATCATATGAATCAGAAATAAATTGAAAAAAATCGGCAAAATGTTTATTATATATATATATATATATATATATATATATATATATATATATAATAGTACTAATATGTTTACATTATAAAAAAATATTGTCAACTGTTATCCTAATTCTAAAACCATAGGTACTCGTAATATTATATTTAATATTTATTTGCATTATATTTATAATTTCCTGTTTTCTTTAATAAGTTTTTTTTTTTATAAAATATTATTTTAAAAATTTTTATATTTTTATTACCCATCCATCTTATCTAATGCTTAAAATAACAAATATATAAATCTTTAGATAAAAACTACATTAATATATTACTAATATATATTGTGTATATACTATTATATGAAATGTATGCTTACGCATTAATTACCCCCACGAATATTCAAAAAAAAAAAAAAAAAAAAGAAATAAATTACTCAAGTGTCTCTGTAAATACTCATTAAAAGACCTGGGGTGATATAAATCTTTATTTTTATTACAAATCCTCGAGAATTTTAATAGGATAGGGTATGTAATCTCAAATCACAAAATTTCAAACACAAAATTACAAATTACAAAATACCGAAAAATTTTCACATTATTACAAAATTTGAAATTACTAAATCACAAATTGAGAAATCTTATTTGTGTCAGGTATGAAATTATAAAGAAAAACTTCCACAAAAAAAATCAAAAATTTAATGGTAAACTATTTTTTTAAAACAGCCCCCCACAAAAGCCAAACAAATTAATAAAAATCCCGCTTTTGTTATCTACTATAAATTCTTGCTTGCTAAGCATGGCATAAATAAATATAATCGAAAAGCATGTAATCTCGATTTCATGATTTCATGAATCCAACTCTGAAACCCTGTCTAATTCTAAATATCTAATATATACATACAACATACATATTTTGTAAAGTGTTTTCCAATTCATATGACCTAGAAAAATTCAAGAAGGAAGTCAACTTATACCTCTCGATTGCCCATTCAACCCTTAATAGACATAAATTTTTCTGTTTTATCGCTACTTTTCAGCCATTAAACTGTGCAAGCAGCTAGGGTGTTATCCCTTTATTTTGGTTTAATTGAATAATAATCTAACACTATCTGGGGGGTTAGGATTCCAGGTGCCTTTTGAAGGTTTTTTTCCTCCCTTAGGAAAAAAAAAATATATATATATATAAAAGTATAGGCCTGTTCTCGTAATCGCGCAATCAACTGTATGTTCATTGTTAAAATTATATATCGATATATCTCCAAAACTTTTGGTTCTACAGTCACGATAATATTTTTCCGACCGCGGACCATTTCAACCATCAAATTGAGATATCACCAATGAAAGACTTATAGTTTCCGCGCTATCCCAAAATAAAACATTGGGCTTACGGAGTTATATATAGAAATATATAAATATTCTGAAAAAGCGGCAATACTGATTTCTATACAAAAGAATTTAATTTTGACATTTGACTGTTGAAAATAGTGATTTTTTTATAAAATTTTGACGTTTTTATATGAATGCTTGAAATTCAATTTTGAAAATTAACATAAAAAATTTTTAATTTTGGAATTTTATAATTTTGGGATTTTGAAAATTCAAAATTTTGTGATTTGGAATTTTAATACGTTCCTATTTTAATGTATTATTTAAAATTCGCGTACAAAAAAAAAAACAAACATTCAAATTATGAAATTCAGAGATTTAATTTTGACATGTCCATAAACAAATTGAAATGAAAATCAAAAAATAAACGACATTACCAAAAGAGATGAAGTTTGATCCAATTGTCGGCGTCATATTACTTACATTTTAAAATTTTTTTTTCGGCATTTTTTGATTTTATTAGATGACAAAATTATTCAAAAGAAAAAAAAAATTTATTTGTTCACATTTCATTCATAAATAAAAAAACAAAAGGAAAAATAATAAAACAGACGAAGAATTGTTATAAAAATAAATATGCCAGATTTTTTTGATAGGATTTTATTTTGTAGACATACTGTACCTCTCTTTCGCGCTCCTTCTTGCATCACAATTCACAATTTCTTCAAAATTACCATATAAAATGTTAAATACTATAAGATATTATATTTCTACAAATGAAAAATAAAAACCTTAAAATAAATTAAAACAATTCCTTATGGTGATGATAATGTTAATTGCTGTCATTTGTTTGGCCCTGTGTTGTTAAATTCTTTTAAACATCCTGAATAAAATAAAAGATTTGTTTGTTTTGTTTTATTTAAAAAGATTGCTTTTATTTACCGCGAACCGACTAAAGGAAGCAGATTGTAAAATATAAAAATGTTTTTTTTATTTAATATTTATTTATTATGTAAATATATGTAATAAACCTTAGAGATGAACATGAGTTTGTTCTAGAGAAATACTAATCAAATTAAAAATATGTAATATTGTATTAGGTACAAGAAAGAAACAAATACAACATCAAAGGAAAACTTCTTTGATTCTCTGCAGGATTACCAAAACTTTATAGTCAGTATTAAATGCTATATAAGACGAGTTTTTCCCTCTTTTAGCCTTAAGCTATGCAATTTCTTGCTCTTATTACAAATTATTGTATAATTGGTATAGTCGTGCTAGAAGGGGTTGGGTCTGAAATCTCTGTTTAGTAAATCTCGTTTTAAAAAATCTCGTTTAGAAAATCTCGTTTTTAGAAAATCTTGTTCTTTTATAAAAAGAAAATCCTTTTTTTTTATATTCTGGAAAAAGCTGATAATTCTATAATATTCTATAAGCTGATAATTGTGAAGTAATACTGGATCAGATCTTAACAGCCAGCGCCATTCCAATTTTTAGCAGTAAGAAATCAAATTGTGTCATTGCAAATGCTATTTTCTAAAGATCAACTTTACTAACCATTAAGTGGTCTATAATTATTAATAACTACTTAAATAAACAATATATTTTACTATGCCCAAATCGAAACACATTTTTTATAAATCCCAATTATAGTAATAATAAAACTCCATTCCAGATAACTGACATAAATTCTTAAAATTTAAAAATCAATTTTCAGTTACAGCCAAAGTGATTACTTGAGACAAGTTCAAATCGATGATTTCGTTGTCGTCAGAATATAAAGAGGCATCATATCATCTCGAAAAACGGGGAAAAAAATTAATAGGCAATAACATACAGCAGGCGGACAGACGTACATACATTTAGCTAGATCGATTTACTTTTCAATTCTGATCCGATCCATACCTTTGAGCCTGTATCTATCCCGTCCTTCATATCTGCGTCGCAAACGCAATGGCAACATTTAATACCCTTTTGACCTATAATAATGCGGGTATAAAACTTGTATCTTCTGTCTAGGTCCTAACATGTTCTTTTATAAATCATCTAAATGAAAATTAGCTTTAATACTTCCATTCCTAGAACTAGCAAGTTATATCTAATACATCTACTCATAAAAATATACACCCCTGTTACTCATCATAACCATATTTTGATTTGTTGAAATTTTATTTAAATAGATTCTTAAAATGCTATTTATTTTTTTTCAGAAATATAATTAAAATTTCTATTCTTTTTATACCATAGATTGGATTTCAAATTGTTTCTTGTAAATCCCTGTAGGCTGTTTGCACCATCATCATTTGTTCATTATAAAAATATAATTTAAATATGAATAATTTAGTTTTACTTTCAGAGGCAATTTTGTTGTTTTATTATTGTAAATGATACCATAATATTATTGTTGTGCCATTCATTAATACCTAAAGTAAATGTTAAAATGATCACATTTCATGGTGTGTAATAAAATTATTTTTGTTTTTTTTCTTATTTTCTTATAATTTTCTTTTTGTAAAAGTTTTTTTTTTTGACCGTCCTAAAGCCATTTAATTTATTGCGTTAAATTAAGGCAGAAAAGAAGGCAATATATGACGGGTTGTAAAACAATAATAAATAAACACAACACAACATAATATAATATAATTTAGCAACAGCACAAAAGAAATAGAGGGTCAAAATTAAAAGGAACAAAAGAACTAAATGTCTAAAGGTTGAAATTAAATCAAAAATTTTACCTTCTCTGACAGATTTTTGATTTTAGTTTATTTGTTAGTCCGTCCAATTATTTTGTAAATGCATAAATTATTAATTCTAAGTTTGACTACCTTGTGATCAGTAGCGAGGCCGATTTAGAAATCTAATACAAAGTGAATTATTAAACACAGCCTATGGTCTATACGCGGGTTGGATCTGAAATCTCGGTTTAATAAATCTCGTTTTTAGAAAATCTTGTTTTAGAAAATCTTGTTTTTAGAAAATTCTTTTTTTTATATTCCGGAAAAGGCTGATTCTGGTTTTGTACCCAACTCAAAATTCCTTTTTCTAAAATGAAATTTTCTAAAAACGAGATTTAAAACAAAAGATTTACAAAACCGAAATTATGGAACACTCCCACCATACGCACCCTTATTTCTAAAAAAATTATCTCATCCAATTGTTCGAATGATAAATTATCACAACATTAGAGTTTTATTAAACCCTTAATTCAGCCTTAAGTCAGAAGGGAGTTATTACAGACTTATGATAGAGTTGCAGGTTGTGCTGTTGAAAATCAATGAAAAACCAGAGTTTATAAATTTCAACTTCGGTATACTTAAACGAAGGTTAAGATAGTTGGTATACCTAAATGAAAGTTTAGATAGATGGTACTAAGGTTAATATTGCGAATAATTTATTTGAAAAAATAAGTTCTTCAGTTCTAAAATGTATCTATGAATAGATAGATAGATTTATTAGCCTAACGGTTGAACAGTAAACGCTACTCTGGAACAATGGAAATGAGAGAGATAGAGCTATATCCTTACAATAACAATAACAAGAATAATTTGTATTTTTTTATTAAAATAGGATCCTTGGAGGATTCTTTTATTCAGTTGCCACACATCAAAGTAGAAATTGTGGATTTTCACTCTAATTTTCCAATTGGATATGAAGCTTTTTAAAAGTTGATGATAGTGCTACCAAACTTCCATTAAGTTAGCTGTTCTATAATAGTTTCTATTAACATGATCGATCAAAAGTTTTTTTTCGCGTTTAATGATTTTATGGAAAGATGGTTTTTTTATGCTCAGACTGTTACAAATATTTTGATTCAGATTAAGCAAGAGATCCATAGGTCCTTTATCTGCTTTTAAAGCAGTTTGTTTCTTGATGAGAAGGTTAGGTAAATGCAAGAAGCTGAAAACTGTAATATCAGTAACGTTGTTAAAATTCATCCCTACACTCTTTTTATAGAATTTTTCAAGACTAGTGTTAAAATAAAAAGGAAATTATCAAATAAAAGTGTGTAATAAAAAAATTTCACAATATAATAAAAATTTTAATATGTATACATATGTATATTTTATTTTTGAATGAATTGAATGCAGTTTTTATAGCTTTAGGCTTTTGTTTTGTTTTCAAGTAACAAAAAAACAAAAACAAAAGTAATAAAACATTAAAACTAAACATTAAACTTCAAAAGGCGAAAAAAAACCATCAATTTAAGACTAACTAAATTATTTCAATATTAAATTACTTTGATGACAGAACCTTAAAACAATATACAAATATATATATATATAAAGAATTACTTACCTAAATTGAACTAACAACTTTCAACCAAGAACAATTAAGAATTTCACGTATATTTAAAAGATTCCGAAAAAATCTTAAAAACTAAGCTAAGCATAAAAAATCATAAAATTTTAAAAATTAAAAATTTTTTTTTATATTTAACTGTTATTTTTAAAAACTAATAAAACAGAAATATTGTACCGACACAAGAATCATAAAACATCTTAAGATTGTTGAATGTGGCTTTAAAAATTATTATATGACCTTAACTTATATTAAGTATTATGATCATATTATAAACAAATTGTGAATAATGGTAAAATATTACAACCGGGGCGGTGTTATTCTCTATATATAATGTTGGTATATAAATTTGATAGCGGTACAAATTACAAATGATTCATAAAAATAATGAATGAATTTTAGTATTATTGTTTTCCTTATTTTAAATTTTTATTTCCATTGTCGCGTCTAATTTAGAATCAAAACGCTTCTTAATTATAATTTGGAAAAAATTAAAAAAAATATTCCAAGTAATATAACAATTTATGATATTATATTTTGGTTAATTGGTATCCTTAGATTAGAGAGCGGTTTGTACCAAAGTGTATATCTTAAAATATAAATTTTATTTTTATATCCATAGTATATTTTTTAAGATTGTAATTGTGTAAAAAAACCCCGGTCCCAAATAATTCCAAAAAAGTCTAAATAAAGTGTTAGATATTATATATATATATATACTCGAATATTCTGTTTTTATAAACATTAAGTATGACCTGATTTCATTTTTATACCCGTATGACTTTTAGTCAAAAGGGTATACTAAATTTGACATTACGTTTGTGATGCAGAGAAGGAGGTGGGGTAGATATTCTCAAGTGTGTGGATCTGTATGGTATGTCCGTCTGTCCGCACGATACCTCAAAAAATAAAGGAGCTAGGATTTTAAAATTTTCAGAAATTCGTTTTAATGCAATAGCCGTCATCGCTATTTAAATCCAGCCATTTTGGTGCACGGGTTCGAGCTACTGCCAATCAACTTTCTTTTTATATGAGCATTACCCTGTATTTATTCAAGCTGCGTGTCCAAAATTTTGCCAAAAGTAGTTTAGTTTTATGGCCAAAGTTTCAGTAAAATTTGATTGGTCTACTGCAGAGGGTTTGAGTAGCTGCCATACAACTCCTTCTTTTATATGAGCATTACACTACACCTAATAAAGCTGTATGTTTGAAATTTATAATGTTTATATTACAGTAAGACGGGTATCCCAGAGTTGGCACAGTCTACTCTACTACACTTTTCCTCGTTTAATATTATATGGTTTTATTATCCATTCAGTTTTAACCATAAGTTGGAAAACCTACGAAGTTTGAAATTAATCAAGTATCTATAAGATATAGTGTAATGTATCTTAAGTACCATACAATATATAATATAAATAAAATTTTATTTTAAGATAATAAAGTTAATTTATTATTCTTTAAAATGGTTTTATGATAAGAAAATTTATTTTTTAAAATTTAAGAGGTTTGGATTTTTTTGAAAACTTCCTTGATTTCTACTTCTGTTTCTTTGTTTTCACCGGATCAGATGAAATTTTCAATTCTTTTATTTCCTTCATTTTTTTGTAATTAAAAATAAAAAAATTTTTAATATTATTATTTTATCTTACAGATTTTTTTATAGGATTTCCTTAGAAAAATTTGTATTACAATTATTATCTTAAAAATTTTCCACTTAATTAAATGTGGAGCTTTTAAAAAGTCAAAAAGTTATTACTTACGGAAGAAATTAAATTTATTCTTTTATACAGCTAAAATTGCATAATTAAAATTAAAATATATTTATGTTGATTAATTATTACTTAAATAAAGAAAATTGATATTAAATTAATTATTTTTATTTTATTTTATTTAGTAAAGTAATAATAATTCGAAATGTATAACGATTTAAGTTTTTTTTACAATGAAGTTAAAATAAACTTAATATTAAAATTATTTAGATTATGAGGACCACCAAAAGTGCTGCTTTTAATATATCTTTAAATGTAAGAGTTCAAATCGTAAAATTATGTAATATAATTAATAAAAATTGCATACCTATTCAAAAGATCTTCTTTATAATTTTGTTATAATTTTACCCTTGGACACTGTCACTCAATTGATGCATTCGTATCTGTCTTAATCAATTTAATTTAACACGTTTATTAAAAAGGGAGGGTTGAAGTAAAGACGAACGAAATAATGTCGAACCAACTTTATTACTAAAAAGATTGGAAGTAGAGTCGAATTAGCGATGCTAGGTATCTTATTTCTAAAAAAAAATTAACAATTCTATTTAATTTTGGAAATATAGTCGAATCGCCTTAATTATAATAAAAAATAGAAATTAAGTAGCCATGCTTAACATGCAAAAAAATGTTAATTAACTTAAAAAAATGAAATAAAGCCAATTAGATTTAATTATTAAAAAAATCTAATATATAAACTGAAAAATCAATCATTTTTAATCTGGCGTATGAAAATATAGAAATATTCCAGAAAAAGGGAAGACGCTGATTTTGAAACAGTCTCAAACTCAAATCCCTTTCTTAGGGGTTTCTTCATACATATTCCACTAAACTTTAATTCAGTAATTAAAATTAAGAATATTACTTAAATAATCACTTTGAATTCAATTCTTATATATTAACAATATTTCATATACACAAATATTTTAATATTCCGAAAAAGGGGGTAACCCAAATTTTAAAACCAACTATAAGATCTCTTCTTGTTTATAAAAATTCTGAAAAAAGTTTTAAGAGTTTTAAGAGTTGGGTACATAATCAGGGTATTTTCCTTTTCCAGTAAATTTATATCCCTAACTGTTATACGAGATTTGTAATTAGAAATATAAGAATTAGATTTGAAGCAGTTGCCCCTTTTCCGTTTATTTTATTTTTTGAACTATTTATTTCAAATAGAATGTACTGGCAAGTTCGACCTTATTTCGTTTTTAGCATTCAGCTCTAAATTTTATTGAAAATAAGAAATAATGGTTTTTTCGACTTAATTTCCACTGTTTTTGGTTATAAAGTCGAATCGTCTTTTTTTCTTTTTTGCATTCGACTTTATTTTTCCGACATTTTTTCCAGAAATAGGATAGAATTGGTAATTCAACTCTATTTCCACTATTTTTAGTTATAAAATCGAATAAGATATTAATGTAATTTCTCTGTATAGTGTCAGTTTGTTGTAATTAGTTAGGGCTTAAAGAAAAGGATGATGAAAACTACTTCCAAATTTTGGTAATATAACATAGGTATAGATTAAAAATACAATAATATGGGATGCTACCCAATATAAAATGTCAAGCAATAAAATATTATGTAATTTGGAATAGAGTCTAGGTATAATGTTAATTTAAAATAATCGTTAAATTCAATACAATTATCAACTCTTCAACTTAAAATATATTCTATTTGATAATTTTAATTGAATGCTTATAAATTCTATTGTCACTAGTAGGCGTGTTCTAACGACATTTATTTAAAGTTTGGTTTTTATTTTTTATAAAACATATATATATATCATATGTATATATACATTTTCTAGAGGTTCTAATTTTTAATTAAATAATACAATATTTACATAATAGAATTAAAATATCAACATCGTCATAAAACGTTTAAGCGCAACGATTTTTAAATTTACATTAACATCAGCAAAAGCAACACTTTTGACATCAAAAAATAAATATATATATAATATACCCACATATACATATATCTAAATAAAATTAAAAGAAAATAAATTAAAAAAGAATATTTAGTTAATATATAGAACAAATATAAATAAATTTGAAATAAAAATAAATTAAAAGATAAAAATAAATTAAAATACAAAAAAAGCGAATCAAAAAATCAACAAGAACAACTGACAGAAAATTTCCATCAATTTTTGGATCAAAGTAAAAATTACCGCTATATAAGCATAATCATTAAAACTAGCCATTGAATCTGTCTTATTGCTCTCCAGTCTCTACGAGTACATTATAATGAGTGAGCTGTGAGCAATCTATTAATAAAACTATCTTTCCTATTTAATTTTGTTTTTCAATAAGACTCAAGTACTTTTTAAATGGAAAATTTAATTCTATCTCTTTCCTACATTAGAGGTCTATTCAAAAACTTCAAAAACTATCTATTGATATCATTTTATTTTTTTGTTCCTTCAATCATCATCAGACATCTTTTTCTATTTTTTTTTTAAAAAACATTATCAAATTCTATCAAATTTTATATGATGGCATTTTTAAACAAAATGGTTGTTTTATAGTTTGACTCTTTCTTCCTGATTTTAAAATGGTGCATTACTATTTTAATAAAAAGTTGTTTTTTTTCATATTTCAACGACCATGAGGTTCTACATTTATAAATTGATCTCAGTTATATGAACATGTATGATTCCTGGCGGTATGACCAAAGTCCCCTGGAAACTTATGACTTAAAATAAGACAAAAGTTTCCGAGAGATTCCAATGAGAGAGTTAAAAGTTTCTTGGAGGCTTTCGACTTCAAAAAATGAAATATAGGTTTTTGATCCTTTTTCCAAAATGCAGAATTTGTAACCAATTTATAAAACATTTTTAATGGGTTTAGTGGAAAACCTCGATATTTTTAATCTCGCCTTTAAATCTCGCTTTTTTAAAATGTTGCCTTTTAAAAACTTCTCTTTTTAGAAAATTCCTTTTTGTAACATTCTGGAAAAAGCTGATAACTCTAGTTTTGTATCCAACTCTTAAATCCTTAAAAAAGCCAAATTTTGAAAAGCGAGATTTTAAGAAAGGGAGATTTTAAAGAGCGAGATTAAAAATGCCGAGACTTCGTACTGCTCCCTTTCATATTCAAATTTTTCTATACATGAATACATAATTGGTCTAGCGAGAGTCCAAGTATAATGAGAAATTATGTCTAATTTTTTAAAAGACTTTTTACTTACTCATCGAAGTTATAATATCCCAGGGGCTTTGGGACTTTTCTCATTCCGCCATTTATAGCTTTTAGAGTTAATAAAAATGTACTGCATCTCTTGTACATAAATAAATTAAAAGATTCTCTTCTTATTTTTTCTTATTCTCTTTTTGAAAATCTGACATTAAACAGCCTAGCACTTCAATTTTCAAAAAAAAACAAAAAATATTTCACTTTTCAAAATTAAACACCGACATCGGTATTAAATTGTCACTATTAAATTGAATACCGCCGCTGTAAATTTTTTACACTACCTAATAAAACAACAACAACAACGACAACCGAGGGTAAATACTACATATTCAGGGAAATAGTAAAGCGTTAGACCATATTCAAATCAACAAGAAATATATCTTAAAACTAGAGCATATATATATATAGAGTATGTACATATACAAACAAACATACAACAAAAATGAAAATCTAAAAAAGAAAATCAAGCGAGAATAAACTAATAGCTATTAAAATTCATTGACATAACTATAATTTTTTTCTTCTATGTTAATTTAAATGAATGCCACCACCATCACCGCCACCACTACCACCATCAAAGTAATCTTTATCATCATCAGTATTATTAATATCATCATCATCAATATCATTACCACCGCCACAATCGCTGCTATTTACTATATTCATTGACACTGTCACTATTGCCACAATATATATATATGTATGTTGCTACTGCATTAATTCGATATGCTTGTCATCATCATCATCATCATTTCATCAATATAATCATTATCAATTTCATCATTATCAATATCTTAAAAAGAAAAATTAATTAAAAAAAAAGAGAAAAAAATAAATAATGAAAATTTTAAATCGTATCTGCATCGGGATCAACATTGATGTTGAGACTGTTAGGTATTTTTAAACTTCTTGTTTGCTGTCATTGTTGTAAATGTTGTTTGAATATAATGTTCAACACTCAAATGTTGTTTATGATGATGTAAATGGATTTCACGGTATACTATTAAATAATATAAACAAAAAAAGAGTCTTTTTACTTACTTGTATATGCATAGCATATGAGAAAGTATTGTAACCGTGCTTAAAACCATTGTAATTCGAAATATTTAATTATTTCTCAAGTTTTTTAAATTTGAGTTTAACTACCAAACTATAGATTCAAATGGAGTTCAATGTTCATATTTGAACTGGATCCTCTATAAAGGCGCTGGGATATCTCGATAATATCCAAAATAGTGCTATTCGTTTGTGACAAATGATACAAACGTCACTAGATATATATTAGGGAAATTGACATCAGTTCTAAAGGAATTAAATAATAACTGCCATCACTTAGACTTTTCTAACGAGAAACAAGGAGGACAATAGAAGCTCGTTCTTAGACAGTTAAACTATCTAGATGGCGCAACACGGATTTTTGCAATTCGTTTGTCATGCGCAATGTCGCATTAATAAAACAACATCCCATCAAATGTATTCCCCAAAGTTGATAATTTATATGTGTAAAATTTAGCTTAATTTAAGAGACCATGGAACATCTTTATTCTTAACATACCATCCAATTTTCTAAAATCCTTTTAACTCTTACCCTCTTAACCAAGCTCTACATTTGTAACATGCCCCTCACTAAAGTTTGGTAGAAAAAGGTTATGGTTTTTGGTGTGTTGAAGTCGCCAACAGCCAATACCCAAAGGACAATACCAACATCAAAAGGACAATACAAACACCGCACAAATTCAATGGGTGGCTTTCTAAACTCGTTAAAAAAAAACTTTCCACAAGACTCGCATGTGCTGCTCATGTGTTTGTTCTGTATCTTAAGAACTCTGGTCATCACATCTAAATACACGTTAAAGTTGATAGAAGTACACTCGCGATTTATAATATTTAAATTTATTTGTTAGTTTTTTGAGTTGAGTTGAATTTTTTTAACTAATAGTATATATAGAAGCTTTATTATAACGATGAGTTTTATAATATTGCTCGCTTGAATCCACTTTGTTGTTTTTTTTTCTAGTGGTTATTATCTTATATATGGCTGTATATTTTTTATGAGTCTGTAATAGTACTTAAAATTTCCTTTTTCTATTTTTATTCTTTTAAATTGACTTGATTGAGTTTTTCTAGTTGCTTTGGCTTTTTTTCTGTTATGGTTTTGGTATCGTATGTAAAAAATTTTTGAATGCACTAAAAACAGTATGACATAATGAAGATGAATTGATCATAGATATAAGTGATTAAAAAATAAAAATGATTTGTTTCAAAGAAAAAAAAAAAAAAAACTACTGGAGGCAATACATGTTGCTTTAGGTATGGAAATTACAGTGCATTTTAATAATAGCAAATCTAAATGTGTTTAAATGCATTGTAGAAGTATGTAGTTTATTATGTATTAATGTAAAAAAGTTTTTGAATACAAATGTTAAAAGGCATTTTACAATTTTATTAAAAGAACATGGAAAAAATATATATTTAAAAGCCAATAAATTAAAAAAGACTTTTAATATAATAAACTATCAAATCGATGGCGTAGTGTTTTTAAGAAGTCGTCCTTTCAATCGAAGGATCTCGGGTTCAAACCCTGGTCGGATCATATCTAATAAAAAAGTATAATTTATATCAATAATAGTTTAAGCATATCATAATATAAATTATATACTTGCTACACCTGAAAGGGAAAGGCTTAATGACTCATTTATTACATTGTATGTGGTAGGAGGCTGCTCCTATATAAATAAATAGCTCTGCATAATTAAGTAGTTATAATTAAATAAAATATAATTGCCCACTATCATAAAACAGGTCAATTAAAAAAAACTTTTAAAACCTATGATAGGTTCCAGAAAATTCGAAACAAATAGAATACAGGATCTATTTTCAAAATGTCGATTGACTTTCAAAATGTCAATTCTCAAAATGTTTTTTAAACGAAATTTTCTAGTCGAAATTTAAAAAACGCCACCAATTTCCTATTCCAAAATAATACATATTCAAATTAAAAATCATGATTTTCACTTGAGGGTTAATAAAAATTTCCAAAAAAAAAATTTTTTAATTTTCCTTAATAATACAAATGAATCGAAATAAGTCACTGTTTTTAAAAATTTTAATAAAAATTTAGATCTGGTCCTTGTCATTTTAATTTCCTGAACACTTTTTCATTAATATGGCAACTGCACTCCCATCAACTTAATAAAGGTAAAGTGAATGAATAAAGAGGACTTTAATCTTTTACACAAGTCATCCAAAGTCAAAAAAAAAAACAGAGATGCGGACGTTGTAATCATAAGTGATTTGAAATTAGAAAAAAAAAAATTTATCTTATATAAGTAGTATGCATTGGCAATGCATGATATAAAACAGAGATCTTGTCCAATCAAAGAAAAGAACTCTTAAGATTTAAATTTGTTTTATTTTTTTTTTTTTTTTTATTACTAATTTTTGTAGTGAATCTCATTTTCTGCTTTATAACAACTTCAAAACTAAAAAGTCAAAAAAAAAAAATAAAAATAAAACGATAAAATTAAGATGACGATGAAATTAATCTGAAGTGGCAAATGGTTTGACTGCTCATCACAAAACATATATTCAATGATATTTATGTATATGCAATATACCGCCGCCAACTGCTTTTAACATTCATCAAGGAGGAGAGAAGGTAAAATAACAAACAAAAAATCAAAAAAAAAATCAGAAAAACACAAATATTTAGTGGCCAAGCCATCAATTTGAATAAAAAGAGATTTTTTAAAAAAAAATTAAAAATAAAAAAAAAATCAAACTGAAACTCTATACTAAGAAAAAAAATATGGATATTTCTAAATCCACTGTACCATGTTCCTCTGCAGCATATTATTTTACTTTTTCTTCCTCTTGATTCTTTTAGTTTATGTTGTTAGCATTCTCGCGCTTTGATGGATTTCAAAATTTTTTATATTTTTGTATTTTGAGTTTTAAAAAAAAAAAAAAAAAAAAAAACAAGGAACCAGAAGCACTAGTGTTGTGTTCTTCATTTTTGGTTTTATTATTTTTCAACTTCGATGTGGTTCTGCTTATTTGATTTCACGTAGTCATGTCGATTCTTTTCCTTTTTCTTCTGTTTTAATCCATTCTGTGTTGGGTATTTCGGCATGGTTGAATTTTGTAAAAAACGAAAGAACCTTTGAATATCGCATCAAAAAGATGATTTGTTCTTCTACATTTATTTTCCCCCGTTCTGATGTCTATTCAAATCCAAACAAAAAAAAAAAAACGAAACAAAATTGAAAAAAAGGTGTCAATTTTGACATTTAGAGTGGTAAAGCTGATGGCATGTTAATTTATTTTTTGTTTTCTCTGTTAAAAGATTTAAATCAGTTTTATTTCAATTTTTTTTTTTATTTTAATTTTTAACAAATTTGGGTACAAATAAGTGCCAGATTAAATATTTATTTTTTATTTTTTAAAAATTTTGTTTTTAATGCTGCATATTTATCATATAGTCGTCCTTTTGTGGACTTTAAATGCAAAATATAAAATAAATAAATAAAATTCAAAAAATATGGTGCAGGGTCAGAACTTCCAGGGTCATAAGTCCGTAGAAAGCATCCCTTAGGGGCTTATGACTCACTTAGTGGGACATAAGTCGCTTTACAAGTGGGCATAAGTCCCTTTACAAGTGGGCATAAGTCCCTTTATGGAGTTATGACCCATTAAGTCAGTTATAACTCCATTTATTAAATTATTAGTTCCTTTAGACAATTATGACCCACTAAGTGAGTTATAACTCCCTTTATTAAATTTTGAGTTATAAAACCATATAACTTAAATTGTGTGATTGAGCGTAATATATTAAAGTCAAAATTTTAAAATAAAATCTGAAAGTCTTTTCTAATCTTTGTAATTTAAAGTATGATAATATAAAAATATGTACTTATATATTTGTCTATCGAGAGAGTTGAGACACTATATTAGGAATCATATTTAGGTTTATTAAAAATCAAAGTTGATCCTATTTCCAGAGTATTTATGAATTCATGTATGCGAAAATTTGGTTACAAAATCAGGATTATCCTTTTTGCATAATAGCCTTTCAAAATGTAGTTTAAATGTAAAATTATGATTGCTTCTTAATTTTGAAAAAAGGTAATACTCTGATTTCGAATCCAACCCCAAAATGTGTACCCGTCACTGATATGATATAATTAAAAATAATATTTTTTGAATTATTACAAATAATTTTTAAGCTGAGAACTGTATTAGGGACTTATGACCCTGGGAGTTATGACCCTGCACCAAAAACTTTATATATAAATCTGAAAAAGCGGAAGATTAGTTTTGACAAAATCAGATTTAAATCAAAAAAAAATTTGCATTTTTCTGTGTAAAATTTTCTTGAAGAAAATTATTTTACCATAACTGAATTCAATAACATACAAAACGGAATTTAATCAAATTCTAACAGCTGTTATTCTTTCTGAGACTTTCACTTTAAATATTTTCTCAGCACAATTATAAGGGAAACATTTTCTTAAAAGATATATGCATTAGATACTTACTGTTGAGTTTTTACAATTATTTTTAAAGAATTTGGAAGGTGGGTAATTTAAATAAAAAGGAAATTAAAGATTATTGAAATAATGTAAACATATGTATATGTGTATATTGAATATATTGAATAACAAAAGAATTTTTCAAAAAAAAATCTTTAAGATACTTATAGAATGCAAAAAGAATGTTAATTCTATAATTGACAAGAAAAAAAAATCAATAGGGATTACATTAAAATTAAAAGAAAACAAATAAGGTGTTTGCATATAAGTATGTATTTAGTATATTCTTAGGTGCAAATTATTTTTCTTTTTCTTAGGTATAATTGTGTTAAATAAAATATCTATGTACAACATATTAAATATGCCTATAATGAACCTATAATCCTATAATGAAATAAAAATTTTTTACTATTTAAGGTAATCGGATTTATAAAGAATTTTTACAATTTTAAGTTTCTTTTGGTATTTATAAATTGTTTCTAAGTATCTTTATTTTAAATAGTTTATAAATGATTAAAAGAATAATAATATATACAATGGCAAATTTTTTCAAAAGATACTTTGGAATTAAAAGTATACTTAATTGAAAAATATTAGTTACAAAACGTATTTATTGTAATTATTCCTTGTATAAGTAGTTATTTTTACACAATTTCATATAGTTAATTGTATTAAACTATAACATTCCATGTTTCATTAGGGGCCTTTCAATTATTTTTCATTTTAAATGAATTTACACCATAGGATTTTAAAATTATTTAATTTCTTCAAATGGAACAATTGGACTACTATACCGATTATACATATATTTCTTAGATTATTGGGTAAATGTGTTTTACGAAATTTTATTTTACAGTACCCATTTTATAAAAAAAATTTATTAAATTGTAATAAATTGAAGTAACCCCCAAAATTAAAATTAAATTATCCCCTTAATTCTTTTAAGATGTAATCTACTAAGAAAACGTAAAAAACCTGTACTCATTAAGGGGCTTTTACATTTGCACAAACAACAAAATTTCGAAAAAATTAGAAAGATTTTAGTGTTGAATTTTAGATAGGATTACTTAAATGTTATTTTAGAGTTACATATATACAAATTCCATTTTTCCATAATATTTTTATATATGTATGTGCGATATTCTGACTAAGGAGAGGTTTCAGAATATAACTCAAGGTATTCAGGGTATTTATTCTCTTTTCCCAAATATTTATATATAAGAATGTACAAGATCCTGCATTAGTGTGGGCTACTTTTTGTATGAAATAGATGTGCCGAATTCACATATCATTCTTTTGACTTTAGTGTTGAATGGAAAATCTAACTCCAAATGTTAAATTCTATGGGATATCAAAGCTAACTTGTTAAATAATTTAATTACACTTTAAAGTTTTGATGGGTTAACACTTTTTTAAAATATTTTTTTTTTTGAGATTTTTTCAAAATCAAACATACCAAGGTAAATACACAAATATTTAATAATTAAATGTTTATGTTTGACATTTTATGCGTATGATTGGTTATGTTATGACTTATGACTATTATTATTAGGGTTATAATTTTGTAGATCATAGGTAATCATATCCAATATTTATCGAAAGTTCATATGACATCACATGTCTATTATAGTCAGAGGTAATCTTCAATGATTTGTTAATCAGACAATTGATTCTGCTACTCAAAATGCTGACATTATAATATAACTATATATTATAATTATACAATACCTTATATATGTATTATTAATTATCAAAACTTCACTGAAAACATATTCAAAAAACTTATTTCTCAATTTCATAAGCAATTAAAACATCAATACCAATTTTACAAATAAATATGACTCAATTGTTTAATTACAAAAAAATGTAATATTTTTCAATTATTTAAAAAATTTTATTTTAATAATAAATCATTTTTATTTATATATATACGAAAATATTTCCAACACCTACTAATTTTTTTATTTAACAGCTGTTTATTTCCAGTTAACTGTCAAAATAATTAATGATACTTATGTCAAAAGTTTTTATTTTTATTTTAAACACAGGGGCAGATGTTTAACTTTTACAATAATAAAAAAAAAAAAAAAATTCTATAGAAAATTGATTGAAATCAAACAATTCTTTTACAACTCTTTTATTTAATATTAATTATATTATTTGTTTGTTATTTTTTACCTGACCACACCTGATTAATTTTAATTTCATTATTTTTTTTTTTTTTTTATAATAAATGATACTTGACTTTATGACTTTATATATTTTAAATACTTAAGTATTCCTTATTTAATTTTTAACAAATTAATTCGACCACCAATTTTAACTTTAAAAAATACAAAAATGATATGACAAAAAATGTATCACACAAAAGAAAAAAAAATATCATGAGAGGAAAAAAAAAATTGTCATGAGAGATACAAAAACAAAGTAGGATAAAAGTTTTAAATAAATTTTATAGTGTGAAATTATCAGTAAAAGGAGATTTTAAATGACAGAATGACAAAATGATCAACAATGACATTTCAAAATACAAGTTAAAAAATTATGACTTTTTATCATAATTTAGACCTACTTGTCATCTATAGTATCCATAGTCCATAATAAGTTAAAAGGACCTACCATCATTATTTATTTAAAAAAAAAATTATTTAATAATAAATATATAGTAGTTGTTTTTTTTTTAAATAAACTTTGACATTATACTTTCTTTTTTCTTGTTTTTGTACTAAGTCATCATCTCTTTCAATAAAATATTGACAGATGATTAATTTAATAAAATGTCATTATCATTCGGTTTTATTTCATTTTTTTTTTTGAAATGTCATTGTGTGTCCACAATATTAATTTAAAAAAAGGATAAACAAGAAAAATATTCTTTTAAAATAAAATAAACAATCAGAAGATCATTAAATATCCTGTTAAATTGAATGTGGTTTTAAAAATTTTTTTTTTTAAATTCATTTTTATGGTTTTTTTTGGTAAATTAAGATTTGCAATGTTATTTTTGATTTTTTTTTTAATAAATTTTGAAAATGATTTGTCTGTCTGCTGGAAAAGTTTCTTCATTCTTAATTATATTTTATTGTACATCGAAATAGAGGCAAATATATTCGAAGTATTAAAAAAGTTACTATACAACTTCAGTAGCGCACACTAATTTAAAGTCAGGATACACGAAAAAGTTCATAGATTCTTTAATGAAATATCGAAAATTACAATACTTTATATAGACTTTTTGCAGTATCGAATGGGTTTACTTAAGTCAATTGAAAAAAATTGGCGAGTATAACACTTTGAACTGCCACAGGCTTTCTAAATAAATTGCGAACTAAAAGCTCCTAATTTGAAAAATAGCTCAAAATAAGGTTACAACGCTTTAATCGCTTTTGTCACTTATGTCACATATGTCACTTATGTCACTTATTTTGTTATGTTTCTTAAATTTTTTAGAAAAAATTTAAAGTAAATTTAAAATCCACTTAAACTTTATTTAAAATTATCAAGGATTAAGCAACTTCCCTTATTTAGTTAAATCATTTAATCCTTCAAGGACATTTAAGGATTTTCATCATTGGTGAATACATATTTTGAAGTGTGTATATATACAAACACCGTTACTTCGATATTCCCAATTCAAATTTTAGATGAAATTCGTAACAATACCAATGGGGTGAAAAAAGTTTGGAAGCCCTGCCTAAAAGAAGAAAAAAACTATAGCTCTTACAGTGATCACTAGGATTCTTTAAGTAGTACTTAATTGTTAAGTGTTAACTAGTTAAATTGGAGGTTAAGTATTAAGTACAACTTCCATATCATTAACGTCCGCGTTCAGAAGCTTGCAGATGGTTACTTCATTTGTGGTATGAGGATAACCATACGAATATCATTATACATCATACAACAGACTGAACATAAAATAATTTCTTATAAAATAGTTATTTACTAAAGCCTACCGCTTTCAGAACAACTGTTAAACCTGTTAGGGCAAAAAAATTTCACAAACTATTTTCAAAAATTTTTTTCACAACTTCTTTTAAAATGAAAATTTATAATGGAATAAAAAAAAATATTTTCACAGGATATCATTTATCATTTAAGGAGATTGGTGTGTTTTTATTTCGCCTTTCCTTTTAATTTCTGGTCTTTTTTTTTCAATATTTATTTTATCAAAATGAGTTTGCATAAATTCTAAATTATCCTTTTTTTTTTTGTTTCTTTAGTCCTGTTTTTATATTTTCCCAATTTTTGTTAATAATATTTTGTAATTCATCTTTCTAAACATTAAAAATGATGTTGCAATTTTCATTTTGGGACTTTTTTTTTGTGTTAAATAAAGTAAAAACGGTTCATTTGTGAATTGTAAAAAAAAAATGTAAAAGAAATATGTTAAAACGAAATTAATGACTTTTTAGTATAAAAAAAATACCCACATTATATTGTAAAGTTAAAAGAATATTTTGTTTAAAATAAAATGAATCAAAATAAAAATTAAACAGGATCTAAGGTTTTTTTTTTTATGTATAGAGATAGGATAATGGATGAATGCCTTTTAAAAATGTTAATTTTTACTTTAGTCCTTTTTATTTATTTTTTTTTTTTGCCGAAAATGTTTTTTGTGCAACACAATAGGGCCGAATAATAATTGAATAAAGAAATTTAAGTTAATAAATATTGTACTTAGGCTGTTTGTTTTTTGGCGAAAGTTCCAAAAAAATAAGATTTAGAATAGAAAATATTTAAAAAACAAGTCAGCAATTGTAATTATGTTCTTGAGCTTATTAGGCTTTCGCTTCATTTATAAAACAATTATTAAGATTTTACTATTCAGTAAAAGTATACTGATCTTTCATATAGGATCTTAAAAACAAATTTGTATAAAGGTTCAGATTATAAATAATTTTTAAAATTCTTAAACTGGCAGTTCTCAGCACAGGCTCAGAGAATAAAAGTTCTTTTTAAGTAATTTTTATTTATTTTGAAAAATCTTAACCTTTTTTCAATTGATAGCATTAACTTTAAAGGGGATTAATTCAAAGGAGACTCATATTACATTAGGGGCTGTATATCAACAATGTTTTAATTCCTCAGAAAAGCCTACCATTAATATTGAAGTTGTAGTTGATCAAATAAAAGTTTTCTCAGCATTGATAAAAAAATAAATTTAAGTGTTGGCACAATGAGCGTAGCCATGACGCAGAATGAGCGTAGCCATGACTTTTGCGTCAAGGCTACGTTGAAACTTTGTTGTTACTTTTATTCAATGCATTTTTATTGTTTTTCATTTACATTTTTATTATATTTTTTACGTTTAAGTTTTAAAGTATTATTTTAAAGTTGTTGGCTACGCTTACTTTGCTTAAGAGTTTATAAAAACCTAAAAAAATTACATTTATCTGAAAATTTTTCAGAGTTCTGTTAAGTATTCGAATAACGCACTAATAAAAGTTTCAAATGTTGATTGGAGTAAAAAAACCAGAACTCAAAATTATATTTCTTAGGCATCTCACTAAATCTCATATTTCGAGGATCTCAGTTTCTTTAGCAACATGCCCCTTACTTTAAACTTTCAAAATAAAAGAGAATAACTTAAAAACCTTCTAAAAATTTAAAAAAAATTTCAACAATAACCAGTATCAAAACGTGTTATCAGCATTATCGTCCATCCCTCCCCTTATACTCATAATTGCTTTTTCACATAAATTTTAAAAAATTTTGTTTTTTTTTTGCTGACCATTACAATTTACAAAGCATGAGCCTATTTAATAGTCAACAAGAGAAAATCAGGATAAAAATAGAAGGACCAGTTTTAAGTTTTCTTTATTTTGATATTTCGGTTTTTATTCTATAATTGCTTTTCTAATCTCCATTCAATTTCGTGAATAGGATTTCTGTTATAAAACCATAACTAAAAAACTCAGTTCTGCATAAAAGTGATTACATGCACTGCAGAATACATTTTGTATTATTCTTTTATGTTTTATTTAAAAAAAAAAAAAAGATTTACAACTTACCAAATAACACAACTCACCCCAAAAAAATTAAAATGATCTTCATCCCTCCCTTAACATTTTTGCGACGCGTTATGTGCAAATTTTTTAAATACACAAAAGAGATAATTTAATGGTCGCATATTTATTTTGAATTTTGTTAGTAAGGTATTATTTGCCTTCTATACATGTATGACTATTAGTCAAAAGGGTATACTAAATTTGCCATTACGTTTGTGACGCAGAGAAGGAGAAGAGGTAGATATAGACTCAAGTGTATGAATCGGATCAGAATCGAAAAATAAATCCATTAAGCTATGTATCGTTCGCACGATAACTCAAAAAATAAAGGAGCTTAGATCTTAAAATTTCTGCAAATTCGTTTTTATGCAATAGCCGTCCTTGCTATTGAAATCCAGCCATTTTGGTCCACGGGTTTAGGTAGCTGCCATACAACTCCTTCTTTTATATGAGCATTACTCTACATCTAATTAACCTGTATATTTAAAATTTTGCCAAAAGTAATTAATATAATGTTTATATTACTGTCATATGGGTATCCCAGAGTTGACACAGTCTACTCTACTACACTCTTCCTCGTTATACCCGTATGACTATATAGTCCAAGGGTATAATAAATTTGCCATTACGTTTGTGACGCAGAGAAGGAGGGGGGGTAGATATAGACTCAAGTGTATGGATCGGATCAGAATCGAAAAATAAATCGATTTAGCTATGTACGTCCGTCCGTCCGTCAGTCCGTCCGTCCGTCCGTCCGTCATCACGATAACTCAAAAAGTAAAGGAGCTAGGATTATGAAACTTTCACAAATTCGTTTTCCTGCAAAAAACGGAATCGAGTTTTAAATTCAGCCATTTTGGTCCACGGGTTCGAGTACCTGCCATACAACTTCTAATTTTATATGAGCATTACTCTATACCTATGGAAGCTGCGTGTCTGAAATTTTACCAAAAGTAGTTTAGTATAATGGCCAAAGTTACTGCAAAATTTGGTTGGTCTACTGCAAAGGGTTCGAGTAGCTGCCATACAACTCCTTCTTTTATATGAGCTTTACACTACACCTGATGAAGCTGGGTGTCTGAAATTTTGCTAAAAATAGTTTAGTGTAATGGCCAAAGTTACTGCAAAATTTAGTTGGTCTACTGCTGAGGGTTCGTGTAGCTGCCATACAACTCCTTCTTTTATATGAGGATTACACTACACCAAATGAAGCTGAATGTTTGAAATTTTGCCAAAAGTAATTAACCGGATGATATAATGTATATGTTACGATCATACGGGTATCCCAGAGTTGACACAGTCTACTCTACTACACTCTTCCTCGTTTTTCTTCTATTATTGACCATAAGTCATAACAACATACACACTCACACATTCAATATTTAGTCATAGTATTTTTCTAAAGTAAATATCCAAGCATATTAAAATCCAGAAAAATAAAAATGTATCAGGATCAAGGATCTCTTTTGTTTTCGCAAAAATATTTTTTATTTTTACATTTAGTTTTCACAATTTTTGACAGTTTTATAGGATGTCGGTAACAAAATCCAATTTAAAAATGCAAAAATTTTTGCAAAATTTCTAAACAATAAAAAAAACACAAGAGAAAGAGATAGATGCATGTTGTTTTGTTTTTTTTTTTTTTTCAAATAAAAAAACAAACTCAATGCGCTTAGACAGTATAGACCAGTCCGGTGCAAACTTTTTTGACATTCGGGCCATTCTTACAACTTGGGTATAGCAATGGGCCGCATGAAATGCTGTGATTAATAACATGAATTTAGAAAAATATATATAATATGTATATTTAAATTTAAATACAAAATAATTTTATTTTATTCATTAGCATGAAATTCCACAAGAAAATAATATCCAAAAATCGTAATTTTGTATATGGTTGGTATGGTTACAAATATTTTTTGTGGTTACTATTGCTAAGTTGCAAATTTTTTGTCTGTTTTAAATATTTTTTCTTAATGATAAAAAAATATATATAAATGTACCAAAAGTTAATGATGATCTTGTGTTTTTTGTGAATAATGAATTGCAGTTTAATTAAAAAAATTGCAATTTTTAAGTTTCACATTTATATATTTTAACAAGTACAAAATATCTGAGACGCAAAGAGATTTTGAAGTTGATCCGAGATTTTATACTTACACCTAAGGTTATACAATTTATATTATATGTTAGAAATAGAAAACTTTACTCCACGAAACGCACATAATTGTGGTTTTATGTTTAAAAAAAAATTATATTTTGAAAAAATTAAAAAAAAATATGAAATAGTATGAAAAAATATATTATTAAATGGGCCGCAGTTTGCACGGGTCTGGTATAGACCATAAATTACCCTATAAGGGGTAAAAGTTTTCATAGTGTTCATACGGTATTCTAAAGAAAAATAAAAAAAAAGAACAACACACAGGACCCTATCTATTCGAATGCACACCAATTTTTTTAATCTTGACTTCTCTAAAATATCCTGTCATTTTTTTTTTCTAGAATCCATTAAGGAATTTTTTTTTTTATTATTTTGTTTTGTTTTCTATGGTCAATTTTTGTGTTGTGATTAATGGTTTCTCAGTGTTTAGATTTTGTTTTTTTTTAAGTTGAATTTTTTTGTTTTTGTCTTTCCAAGGACCAAAGGATGTCTAACAGTGATTGTGACAAATACAAAAAAAATAAAAAAAAAAATATGAAATTGAAATTTATTGAAGAAATGTCCTTGTATAATTAGATAAATAGATGTCCTGTGAAGTGAAGTTCATAAATTATTAGAACAAGATGTTTGTTTCTTTTGAATTGATTGTTTGTTAAGTGAGGACACATCAGGATAATAATTATTTTTTCAATAGTATAATTTTACAGCTGAATTGTATTTTTGAAATAGAAAAAAAAAAAGGAAAGTATATGTACTTTTAAGATTACTTTCTAAGATTTGTCTTTTTTTTTGTAATTTATTAAGTAAAATGTGCTTGTAAAATTTTAAGTATTTAATGGGCTTGCAAAAATTGTTTTCTTTTGTCAACAATAATATAAATTTTAAGATTATAAATTATTAAATATATGAGGAAACTAATAGAGTGAACCTTGATGGAATTGGGTTTGGTTTTTATTTTCAATTGGTATTGGTTCTAATTACCATGTGTGGAGTGGTTTATTAAATTTCGAACATATGTGATATTATTTGAAGGGAAATTGTTACTCGTAAGTAGGGTTTTTAGTATTTTAATTTAAACAACTTATTGATGCTTATTGGACAACACTGCATGTTGAGCTTCAAGAAAAATGTATGGGAATATGTATGTTTATGGTGGTTTACTTTTAAATTTTATGTTTATAATTATCTACAGTCTATGCAGTCTCTATTTGTAGTTTTCTTTAAGATTAATATTAGTTCAATATTAAAAGTTAAAAGGAGTTCATAATCAGTTTCGGAATATACAACAATCTCATAATAGCAATAACTATTTAATTAAAAACTTATATAAAATAATCTAACATCAAAATTTTACAAAACCCCCGGGTTATTGTCTTTGCTAAAATCGAAATTCCAAACGATATATTTCATACATTAAGAAAAAGAAAGCAAAACTGAAAGTATCAGGGGAATCTGGTTAAAGATCGGTTTATTCTATACTGTCATAACATAACTTATTCTGAATTCACCAATCAGCTCCAAAAAACTTTGATAATATAATTGCAGGAGTGTCACAAAATCAAGCTGTTAGAAAATCTCGTTTTTAAAAAATCTCGTATAGCAAATCTCGTTTTTCATTGAAAAATCTAATTTTTGATTCAAAAATCTCCTTTTTTTGTAAAATCTCATTTTTGTTAAACAAATAACCAGTAGAAGTTAGAAAGTGGATCAGACAGACATTGAGAAAAGACGAAAGTGACATAACTTCATAGTGAAATTCTATGTTTGAACCTACAAGGAGATTATAGAGCAAGAAGTAGACCCAGAATGACATAGAAGCGCATTGTTCTTGAAAATATAAGTATATTTGACCTGTCCTGGAATATTCGATTAACACAATAACTATTAAACATTCCTCCAGTATAATAATTTATATTTTATAAGTATAGATGACACCCTCTTCTTGAGTTTTTCAAAATAAAAAATATATTATTAAATCATTGTTTTTATATCAATTTATGAATTCAACAATTTCTTTAAAAAGATAAAAATATAAAAATAAATAATAAATAGAAATTTAAACACTTTAGTCCATTAAATCTGTAATATTCAATAATAATATTGAACAACCAACCATTATACCATTTAATATAATATATATTTATAAACTTTTATTCAAACGAATAACAAACCATTATTAAAAATGAAAAACCTTATATAATCATAATTTAGAACATTTTATTCATTCTCACAATTTAAGTTCAGCTACCAATAACACCCAAAATACAAAAAAAGAATATCATATATTAAAGATTTAATGTTTTGTCCACCTAAAAATTGAATTGAATTAAAGTAAAAAAAAACAGACACAAACAACACAAGAAATTGGCCTAACCCGAAAAAAATACTTCTTATAAATGACCCAAAAAATACAAAGACTTTATTTAAATGCTCCCCATAAATTCAGATTATAGTGTTATTTATGTGATTAAAAAAATGTAAGTAACCATTTTCTTCTTTACTATCCATTTGATTTCATTTTTAACTGCTACTGCCCTCTTCAATTTTATGGGGGCTTTTTTCATTTTTATTTTTTATTTTTATTAAAATGAAAAGAAACTAAAATAACAATAAAAGAATTTTTAGAAAGAGATAAAAAATCATGAAATACACAATATAAGTATATCAGGAGTTACGTGTAAAAAAGAGTAAACTAAGAATAATAAAATGGGAAAAAAAAATTGAAGGTGATGGGGATACCTGCGGTGACCGGCACCATTAAATTCTTAAAGTAAAAAAAAAAATAAAATAAAAAATTAATTCCTTTTTACCGTCATTAAATGTCACCATAATTTTCATTAAAATTGTATGGGATCAGAGAACCAAAGACAAAAAATAAAAATAAAATCCAGTCATAAAATTAGGGAACTCTTTCGCTTTATTTAAAAAACGACAATTGACGGCACTTTTGTTTTAATTGTAAAAGGTTACAACATAAGCGATATTATTAACCTTTGTTTAAAAACTATATACGTACGTAAGATAAAAATTTAAGAATTTTGGAACTAAAGTAAGGCTTTAATGACATTTTGTTGAGAGTTAATCAATAAAATATACATTTAAAATGACAAAATCCCAAATCCTTACTTTTAGGAGGGTTTAATTTATAAAAGAATTTGAAAAATCTGGAATTGTATAAAAGAAAAAGGATATTTTAGTATTCATAAGTCATTTAGTTTCACATTATTTAAAATTGTATCGACGCGGGTTCGGGTCGAAATCTGGTTTTAGTGTATCCCGATTTCAAAAAAAGTCTCGATTCAGAAAATCTCCTTTAGGAAATCTCGTTTTCACAATATCCTATTTCAGAAAATTTAGTTCAGAAAATCGCGTTTTTAAAAAATATCTTGGAAAATCTTTGTTTTTAAAACTCGTTTTCACAATAAAAGAATAACATAAATGTTTCAGAAAAATTAGTTCAGAAAATCGCGTTTTTAAAAAATATTTTAGAAAATCGCTTTGTTTTTAAATCTCGGTCTCAGAAAATCTCTCTTTTTATATTCTATAAAAGGCTGAAAATTCTGATATTATATCCAACTCTAAAATTCTGAAAAACTACATTTATCACTAAAAAACAAAATTTTCTAAAAACGTGATTTTCTAAACGAGATTTTTAATACAAGATTTTTAAAAAACGCTATAGATTTTCTAAAAACAAATTTGAAAGCAAAGGATTAACTAAACCCATATTATATGACACTCCCCAGCGAAGCCCATTAGTTTGGGTAAGATTCTTAAGTTTGTTTGTAAAAGTAAACAGTTCTAGAAAATATTTCTCTCAAAAGCGTTTTTGGGATTGAATGAGAAATCTATGGTAAAAGTACAAACTGAACAAACTTACTCTAAGAAGCATTTAAAAATCACAAGTTGCATATTCTGAACTCAAATAACTACAACAAATAACAGTTAAAAATTCCCCAAATATCTTATACACGATCACGATTTAAATCTAAACCTAATCTTATAGTATTAAATTCACATAAAATTTAAATTCTAATATTGAATTGAAATCAAAATCTAATCCAAACTATTAAACTATATTATAATAATTTGATGGGTGATCTAGAGTTAAAAATTATTCAAGACAGACATTCATTTCGTTTTAATATGAAATTATTATTATACTAGTTGGATCTCATACTGTGATTATAAAAATTTAATTGGTGATGTTAATATTAAAAAATATAAAGAATATTTCGAATCTTTTTAAATATGAACATTATAGTTTTTATGATTTGATTTTCAATTCTAATTTATTGTAATTATAAAACCATATTATAAGTTATTTATAGATAGGACGTTATAAATTTATGAATGAAAATATTAAATAATGAGGTAAGGATTACATTAAATAATAATCAAAATAGTGTTAAGTGTGCCACATTAATAATAAAACATGTCACAATAGTTTCAACCAAAAAAAAAACAGTTGATGATTAAGGTCTTTAATAAGTGATTTATAAAAAGAATGAATTTTTCATTTTCAAAAAGTTTGCGTATTTATAAAAAGTTTTATAAAATTTAATTTTAATAGCTTGTTCAATATTAATTGATTGTATTTAGCTTGTATTTAGCGACGTGTTAAAGAAGATTCTTTAGCCTATAAAGGGATGTTGTACGACCATATGACCGGATTTTGAAATGATTCTGACCGACCTAGCAAAGGTAAAAAAATTGGATTTAAAAAAATTAGGAGTTATTTTAGAGCTCGATACCAACAATTTATATGTGCAGTGCGTTCTTTTTACAACAAGCATTTCCCGTTATTTTAAATGACACATTATTAAAAAAACTCATAAGAGGGGTTTTACATTTATATTCGAAACCTAAGAAAAACGGAATATTTTCCCTGATTTTAAATCATACTTTCAGATCCCTCCACAATCACACCTACATATATTTATAAATATATAATCCAATTATAAAAAATCCAATTCGTTAAATTTCTCTAATAGAAAAGAAGAAACTCGTATGTAATTTTTGCTGGTTTTGGGTGTTAATCATTTGAGGCTTAATTCATTCAGATATCTGTTTTTCAAAAAAGTTCCAGATTATGTAGGGTAAATTGAATTAGAAATGCGAGCGACGATCGGGGAGCCAAGAATTAATACAGAATTTTTTAATTTAAAATATACACGGCTTAGGAAGTAGGTTACAAACTACATTATACAATGCAGAAATGAGATATTATTTGATCTTAACTATAGGTTCCAGAAGTTAGATAATAGACTATAAAACTTCTGAAGAAAATTCTTATAACCGAAATTTCTTTTAATCTATTCTCCAATATAATAAAAAATAAAACTAACTCTAACTTTCTTTAAATAAAATGCTGATTTCAACTGCATAGAAAAACAAAGTAACAAAAAACAAATGCTTCTTAATTACTACACTTTAAAGATTTTGAGTGACACCTGGACTCCCTTTACATATACTTTTTTTTTCCTTGATATTTTACATTGGATTTTTTAAAATCGCTTTTTTGTTTTAATTTTAAACATGAACTCTTTAAAAACCTACAACATGAAATAAGGTTGAAAGTATATTTATTTGCTTCGTTTTGTTGTTTTTATTTTCATTTCATACATTAGGAAGCCCTTTCCAGTCAACTAGCATTTAAGACTATTCTGTTTTTTGTTATATCTAAAAAAGTGTTGACTTATTATTTGCATTATTCTTGATGAGCAAAATGAAATTTACACAAAAAAATGAAAAGATTTTCAAAAATTTTGATGTCAATTTAACTTTATCTCAGATGGAAATTTTTTGACTGTCCAATTATACTTCAATTTGAATTCCAATCTTTAGAGTATCATAATACACGAGGTTGATTTGGATGTATAAAGGTGTGCGTTCCATAATCTCGGTTTAGCATCTAAATCTTTTTTTTTTAATATCGTTTTTAGAAAATCTCGTTTTTTATTGAAAAACTCGCCTGTTATAAAAAATTTTGTTTTTAAGGGTTTAAGAGTTGGATACAAAATCAGAATTATGAGTTTTTCCAGAATATAAAAAACGAGATTTTCTAAAACGAGATTTTCTAAAACGAGATTTTGTGAAAACGAGATTTACTAAACCGAAATGTCAGACTCAACCCTGTATAAAGATTAGGTGAAAATAAGTTAAAGAATATTTCCCTGCATTTAGTATAGGTATATAGGTAAACATAGGTGACATAGCGTTAATGATTTTTGGGAGTCACAAAATAAAGTCATTTGAAATGAGACCCTCGGTTGTAATTTCTCATTGATAATGACAACCACATTTAATAATGATAATGACAACCATTTATTGATAATGACAAATAAAGCCAAGGTGTTATATCTTATTGAATAAGAACTCCGGTTTATTATTTGTCAAGAATTCGAATATTGAATTGAAAGAGAAACTGATTGAATAAGAGCCTCGGTTTAGTATTTCTCAAGAATTTTAAGATTGAATTGAAAGAGAAATAACATCCCAAGGATTTAATTCTTAAAAAGTGCGTTAATTTCACATTTCACATTTTTCTCATATATCTTTAAATTAGGAAGAATTATAGAATTGTATTAGAAAACCGGATATATATAGCCCTTTTCCAGAAATAAATATGTGTAGATTACATTGTAAATTACAAGTGATTTTTAAGTTGGTTTGAAATGTCTGGAATAGGGGAATATCTACCAATGAGAACATGAAACATGGGGCTTTATTGTAAATTCAATGAGTTATAACTTTCGGCTGACACGTCCCTCTGCATGATTAGTCAAAAAATAAGAGAACTAAGAATTCGAAATTTTCACAAATTCATTTTTTTAGAAGACCCGTCATTGTAATTCAAATTGAGCCGATTTGCTTAACGAGTTCGAGTAGCTACCACGCAAATTCTGTTTTTAGTCCGCATAAAATTAAATTGAACATGTTACGGAAAAAAATTTCCAGTCATCCATGAGAAGCAAATGGGCTATTGTCGTAATGACACCGAATGTCATTTGGTATTTCTTTCTAAACAATATCAAAATACTGCAATTCAGGTTACAAAAAATTGTTTTAGGCTTTGTATATATATTTATTTAAGTGTCTTGGCTATTTTCTGTAATTGCACTGCAATTTTTTGTTTCATTTTGAATTTTTTTATTTTGTTGTTTTTTATTAGTTTTTACTGCGTTAGTTTTTTTCCCCCCTCTTATACTAAAGCCAATGTGTACTTTAAATTGTTTTGAAGAGGTTTGTTTTTAAGGTTTTTTCTACTTTTTATTCTATACTAAGTATACATACTTAAATATTTATAATAGATATAGGATTTTTATGTCTGTCTCTGTCTATTTATTTTTCGTTGCTGTTTGTTTTTTTTTTAACTTGAAAGTTTGTTATTTCTGGTAATAGGTTAACCTATAATACCACTGCTACCACTGCCATTTCTATATATATTGTTTTAGTTCGGTTTTTTTTCCCCAGTTCTTATGGTAATCAACTGTCCAAATTGTCCATCAATCATGTCCAAAGTTTTGTTTGTGTTAACTGTTTGCGGAATGGATTTACGAGAAAAAAAACAGAGGAAAACAAAAAAAAAGAATAAAGAATTATAGTGACTGACTGACTTAGACTTTAAATATTTATAATACGAAATGTGGTTTTTTTTTTTGTTATGGGATGTATTAGAGAAAAAACAGATATAAAAAAAAAAAAAAGAGGAAATGATTGCGTTTTGTAGATTTTGTGGATTTTGAAGTGAAGTTGAGTGCATACTGCATTAAAAAAAAGAGGTAAGTATAATATAGAAGTGACAAAGTAAAAAAAAAAATATAAAAATAGAATGCCAACATAAATCAAAGAAGTGGATAATTACAGGTGCTACATTAGTTTTTATTTTGTTTCTTTATTTAAAGAGTCAGAGTCATTTAACAAAAGATTTGTTGAGTTTTTTTGTGTTGGTTTTTTAAATATTTTACTAAAGAAAAACAAACAGTGTATAAATTTTCAGAAAATAATGGAATTTCTAGAAGTGAACAAAAAAAAATTAAGTAGGAATGTATAATTAGAATGGTTTTTGTTCCGATTTCTGAGTAAAAATTATAATTCATTGTATTTAATAATGAAAAAAGAGGTTTGGTTTTGTATATTACTTCGTTAATGGACAAGCAAACTTTTTAGGTTTTAACTTGGTTTCTTCAAACAGTGAAATACGATGGAATATATTTAGGAATACAATTAATTTAACACTTTTGGGATCAACATATCTGAATTTTTAATCGAATAGTATCAACAGGCATCCTCCATAGTCTAAACTTATTAATGAAAAATTAAATAAACCTTAATATAGGCTTACTGCACTCTGGCTATAAATTTTGCTATATTTTATTTCTTATTAACTAAATCTAACGAGGCCCTTACAAATTATTTGTTGAATCTTCCTATTGGAATCCTTAAGTTTCAGTGCTATTTTAGTGGCTATAACCTAGTCTGACTATAGTCATATAGTACAGATAAATTATGATTCAAATATTTTTATTTAGTATTATTTTCAGTTTAAAATTTGTCAATAAATAACTGCAGTAAAAACTAGTATTCTTTTTCATGTCACTCCGCGAAGATGCTGACATTGAGCGCTATTCCGATTGGCATCTCCATCTTACACGGTTTCCTGCTACTGTTTTTACATTCTTTCACACATAAGGTTGCATTTATTAAGATTAAGTTCATTTAGTACTGTGGTCTCCTAGTATTATTTGGACACCCATGTCTTCTATTTGTTTGGGGCTTCAATTCCAAGGCCATTCTACTTATGTTGTTCTGATAATTTCTTAGCGTATGGCCTATTCAAGTTTATTTTTTCTTTCTTTATTGCGTCAGAATGGGTTCTTCAATAACAAAACCAGTACTTAGAATACTTAAAGCTTTAACGAAGTTGTAACCAGTTTTTCAGTTCTAATTTGTAAATCTAATATTTAATTTTTCAATTGTTTTTCGGAAAAGGGTGTCCGTTATTAAGATATTGTTTTACATTTAGTTTGGTTTCCCGGATTTCTACATTTTGATTAAACAAATATAGGAAAGATAGCCCACATGCCTTACAGCAAAGAGTTTCACACTATCACTTAGTATTCAAACTGAACTGGTACTAAATATAATAATAATAATAACAATAATATAAGAAAGTAATTTTAAACTTTAATTTCTAGAAGATCTCTTGTTATTTTATTCTCTTAATAAAAAACCAAATAACTGATTTGTGTTCATTATAAATCAAAGAAAATCTTCATAAATAAGTAGTTCAAAGCCATATAAACAAAGAAAAAATCTGTTGGCTAAAAATGGATCCAGGAGGAAAATTTTAAAATTAAAGAATATTTTAATTTATAACTAAAAATTTTTATAAACTTACTTAAAATAAGATGAAAGTTAAGGATAACTGGCAATACTACAAGTTCGTTTTTAACCATAAAATTGTCTAAAAATATTTAATGTGAACTTTTTCAAAGCTCTTAGGTAACAGAAGCTTCCTTAATAAAAAAGCACAAATCAATTGTTAGTGAGAACTTGAAGTGTTTAAAATGAAAAATAAAATTTTAAAGATTTACGCCTATAAAGTATTTATACCAAGCGTTTACCATTAAAGTTGAAATTATGGTAAAATATCCTTAAAAATGTCAAAAGGATATTTCAAATCTTAATACTCAAACAATTAATCAAATTTGAACCTTGAAAATGGAGTCAAAGAATGAAAAGAAAAATATATATTAATTTTTTATTTGGAAACAAGGAGCAATATTTTTTCTTCTTTATTTTTTTCTTCTTTTTTTTTGTTTTGACTATTTTTTTGTAATTTTTCATAAAGTCAAAATGAAAATATGAAAATTATACTGTTATTTTATCGTATTTTTCCATTTTCTGACAGTTCTTTATATATACACATAGAATGAAAAGTAAGTCTCTGTTGTATTTTATGCTTATTTTTCATTTTTAATATTTTAATACCCGAGTTTACATTCACTTTTCATATTGCTATGCTAAAAAAAATGAAAACAAAATATTATAGATATATATATATGTACGTTTATTAATATGAAGTGTTTCCATTACCATATTATTTATTTTATTAAATTTTTCTTTAATATTATTTATTTGGCATGTTTTTTTATACAAAGAGAATAAGAGCTAAATACAGTGGTACTCGAAACTACAGAAACATTAGATAATCAGTGAAAAAATAAAAGAAATCTAAAGTATTAATTATTTTGTAATTCGTTCTATGGCTGTGAAACAGAAATTGTTGGTTCTCATTTGGAATATAATTTGGTTTTTTTTTTATTAGAAGGAAATCATCAAAAGACTTCTCAGAGACAGCATCTGCATTGGTGTAAGCTGTATGAGAGAGTGTCCAGACTTTAACTAGACTAAAAGTTCGTTTCTATTATTATTAAACGTATTAGTTTTGGCTCTTTACTTTCAGCGCTATCATTTCAAAACTAAACCCCATAAGGATACTTTACAGATAGAAGATTCATAGTTTACATAGTTATGAGAAAGACAATAGTGATTCTTGATGGGGTGTAGACGCTTATTTTGTCTACCACTGCTTCCAAAGAGCATTCACAATATTGCGTAATACTTTATTTTAAAATGATTGGATTGTTTGGAATATGAAGTTGCTTAACACATCCCCATATATGAATACCGTATGCCGAGACCTAATTTATATTGGTTTGGCAAATTACTGTGTTTTTTAACCTAAAACTGAGCTATCATGTATCATTAATCTCTAAATTACGCATTTGTATACTGCGCACCTTTAAAATTGGAAGAATTCAGCCAAAATCCATACTGACATATGTGGGGTTTAAACCTTTACTTTGCAAATCTTTTATTTGCGACCTAAGTAGGATTTAAAGCAAAGCCACTCTCTCAAAAAGAAGTAATGTATTTAAACACTTCACAATCGAGGCTTAGATTAAAATAATAAATAGAAGAAGATCATAGTTGGGTTTGAAATCTCGATTTAGTAAATATCGTTTTCACAAAATCTCGTTTTAGGAAATCTAGGTTAGAAAATCTCGTTTTTAGAAAATCTTGTTTTTAGAAAATCCTTTTTTTATATTCTGGAAAAAGCTGACAATTCTGGTTTTGAATCACTCAAAAATCCTAAAAAAATATATTTTTCAATTAAAAAAGAGATTTTCTTAAAAAGCCAGATTTTTCAATAAAAAACGAGATTTAAACAAAAGATTTACTAAATCGAGGTTATAGAATGCTCTCACTCTGCATCTTTTTAAATATACAATTTAGATCTATTATGCATCTATACACTTATTTTCTATAAGATTAAAAAATTGCAGACTAGAATTTCAAAAACCAACCAACTATATTCCCAAATCCCCAATACAATTTGAAAATCATCATATGTATCTATACGTATCTAATTTCCTAACACTGCAATGTCTGGAAAAAAAAAACAAAATTATTTATTTTTGGCGTAATATGAATTATTTATATTAATTTTATAGTGTTGTATGGTATGATGTAGAAAAATATATTTTATACATCAAAATGATTATCATACTGAGCTGTGTGCGGAGTTTCAAGTTACAAAAAAAAAAGAGGAGAAAAACTTCATTAATTTTTTATCATCGTTCGTGGTAGTCATCCTTTCAAAATAAAAACAACAAAAACAGCTCCTCGTCAAAATAAAATAAAACAACTATATATATAACAGTATATCAGACAGAACGGTCGGTCTTCAACACAGGAATCTAATTGAAAATTTCTCACATAACAAGTGATATATAGTATATATGTACACACAAACACAAGGTAAAACCATTTTTGTTATATAACAGCGATATTAAAATTGTTTTTTTTTTTTTGAAAAATTTTAAAGGTGATGATTGTAAAATGGTACAATGAAGATGGTGGTGGAGAAAAGTGTTGTTGTTGGTAGTAAGTAAAGTATATATACTGGAAAATTGTAATTTGAATGAAAATTAATGACATGCAATCAATTTTATAAGTCGACGTTATTTGTTATGTTGATGGCTCCCCCTTGATCATTTGTCAAAACCAAGAAAATAAAAAAAAAGAAAAATTATTTTAGATTTTAATTTTTCTTTATAATTTTTATTTTGGCTTTATTATTTTGTTTTTTTTTTTTTTTTTGAAAAGTAAAATAGAAAAGCTGTACTGGAAGTCGTATAAATATAAAAGGTGAAATTTTTATTTTTTTTTTGCGGATTTTCCGTTTCAAGGTAGGATTAAGTGTAAAAGATTGAATAATAACAGAATTTTCATTGAGTTTTTCTTTTATTTTTTTTTAGTTTTTGCATTTTTATGAATAGTTTTGGCATAAAATATTTTTAAATGCCAAAAAATGAAATTATAATAAAAAATTTTTCTGAGTTTTTTCATTCAACGATTAGCGAAATAAAAAGACAAAGAAGGAAATGTCTGAAAAGAATGATGGTTTTTTGAAGAATTATTTGTTTTGGTTTTGATTTATGATGTTGGAAAATATTTCAAGGAAATAGAAGTGGGGTGGAAAATTGTGCTTAGAAAATTGGATTGATATCTGTCCCTTTTGATAATTATATAAATATAGCTGTGGCATTAGTTTTTTAATGAAATAGGACGTGTTGGATCGCTTGAGCATAGATCATTCCTACCGCAATAAAATTATGATGTTGGAAAGGATTTAATGGAATAGAAGTGGGGTGGCAAATTGTGCGAAGGAAATTGGTTGATCTCTTATATACAATCAATAAAATGATCTCTAATATATAATTTTAAAAGAGACAGGGGCGTTAGTTTTTTTAGAAATATAGGAAATGTTGGGTCTCCTGAGCATAGATCTTTTGTTCCAAAATGGTTTAGTTATCTGGTTGAATTTTTCAAGATTTTATGTTTTTGCGGGTTTCTGTATTCCCTTAATTTTTTTTTCGTAAAGAAGTTGATACTATAAGAATGGGATGCTAGCATCTAGAGAAGTGCTAGCATCTTTCTGACCCATATATTCATATAATATACTAAAAACCTCCTGAATTTTATACAATATTCAATTTAAAATTTTAGACATATAATAAAATTTTAAGACCTAACGAAAAAAACTTGTATTTACACATTAAAACTTTACTCAGATGAAACTCTAATATTACAAGTTTCAAAAGAATATAAAATATAGATATTAATGTATTAATACAAAAATGATTGTTAATTCGAATTTAATGTAAAAATTAAAATAACTTGACTACCTATTACGAAGACTTTAATCTGAAATTTTGAATCAAATCAAAGATTAATTCATGTTAAGTATAAAAACTCAATAATGAATCAGACAAATTACTAAACAAAAAAGAAAATAATCTCACCTCATTGTAAATTATGGTAATTCTTAAGCATTAAACATTAGCATAAATTATAAATAATACAATTTTTACTTACCACCCATTTTCTTTTAATAAATATACTGCCTTTAAGAAGTTCACACATATATATATATATAATTATAAAAATTTATTAATAAATATATATATACATGTTTGCATGTTTCATTTAAATTTAAAACTTAAATATTTGCTCTCATAAAGTCTGAAAACCAAAACTATAAAAACGAAATAAAGAAATCTGAAAATTTAAAAATTAAAATATAAAAAAAAAACCCTTTTAAAAGGATTTCACCGCTGCATGAGATCTTTTTCACGTTTTACATTTATTTCATTCCACCACTATGTCATCTTCTCATTTTATCAAAAAAAATAAAAATAATAATAAAAATAAAATAAACAAAGAATGACAAGTTTGATATTTCAGAAAAACGAATGGAATACAACACGAAACATAAACAATTTAAAAGCGAATAATTGTGACATTAACCAAAAGTTGCGTTTTTTTATTTAAAACTACAAACAAAAAAAAAGGGAAAAAAAAAATTCCGTAAAATAGAAGATAATCAAACGCTACTTGATATCACCGCAACTGCGATCGGGCATTAAATCTCACCGCATTGTCATTTCTTATGAAATTTTGCACGAACACTCTATATACCAAAGTTGTCATGGCACCAGCAGACTATTATTGCAAACCCATACATACGTATATATGTATATATATATATATATATCAAGATATAGATTTGAGTAGAAAACTTAATTTGAGTAAAAATAATTAAAGAACTTATTACAATTTCTAAATTAAATGTAATGGATAATTTGAAAATATTTGAGTTCATTTGATTGTTTTCGATATCCTTTTCGATATCCATTTTGGCTTAGGTTATACTCTTATTAAAATAGATAGAAAAAGGCCAGTAGGGAAATCGAAAAATCGATAAATTGATGCCGTCGAGTTAGATGCTATGTCAATGCTCCATAAGAGCAAAACTGGATAACTGCTGTTTAAGATCGAGTGAAATGGAAGAGAATGATTAAGTAGGCCCAGGTTCGATAACGTTCTGTAGTGCCATAGAAGAAGAAGAAGATATACTTTTATTAGATTATACTAATATTAATTATTATATTTATTTATTTATATTATACCTACTATTTTTATATAATGATCATAAGAGGCGATTGTAATAACAAAAAGGAATTTCCTTTTCAGTAATTTTTCTTGAAAAATCTGTGCAAGATTGGAACCAACTTCGGTTCACATGCCAAAATATTTGTAAATAATTGTTGTATATATACATAATAGATATTACTCATATGTATTAACATGCAAATTTAATTTTAAATATTATTTTGTATAAATAAATAAAAAATATAATTTACAGAAAAATATAACTAACCTTATACGAATCCATTCAAAATCCTTGCTTTCTATTATGATAAATTCAAATAAGTGTTCAATATTATGTAATACACAATTTTATTAAAATATTTATTAATATAAATTTGAAAAATATTTATTAATTTTTTATTTCATTATTATAAATATTAAAAATAGTTTTATATAATATGTATTAATTACAATATTAATAATATTTTAAAAAATAATTTTATTAATTATTAAAAATTATTCATTAAATTAATTTAAAATTACTATTTAAAATCCTAGTCCACATTATTAAAAAAAAAATTAAAATTATTTAATTCACTTACCACTTATAATGAACTGTACCTGTTAAAATCAAAGTTTATTCTAATCAATTTGTTGATACTTGATCACCTTTTTATATAATAATTCCTCACCTCCCACTCTTCTCTCCATATTAAATTAAATGAGTCGTCACTTATCATGTCATTTTCAATTGCATTACCAATAACATTCATCTCATTTAATAGAAGGAGAGCTTAATTGTTCTCAAAATTTAATAAAATGTTAATTGACCGCGAGACTTGAATGAGATTGTCAAAAAAAAAAATGAGAGAATTTATTTTGATTTCTCATGTTAAGAAACTTCTCACAATGCAGTTTAATTATTTAAATAAACATTATCCTTTAACAAGTGCCATTTTTATTAAAAGTTCAATAATAACAAATTTAAAAGTTATGTTTATAGCAAAGGTCCTTTGTGATGTATTATGCAAGAATTTGGCTCATTAACCAAGGGGGTGCAGGTATAATTCATACCATAACGTACAGTCTACAGGTCCTAAAATATTTAATTGGAAAAACTGTATTGAAAAATTTCTCAAAAAAATCCTCATAAACAATATCAATAATATTATTTATAATTTAATATAAAGTATTGAAAGTGGGACGCACTACGTTCCCAAAATATAATTTTTTTTGAAAAACCCTTAAAAAAATCTGAAAAAGTCATCAAATTAAATACTTTGTTGCGAAAAAGATACCAGGTTTCGAACAATTGGTTTAGCGGGTATTTGGGGTGACAGTTCGCATTATATTAAATGCTTTGCTACAGATTAATTATTTATGAAAAAAAGTTACGGCGTGCTTTAAAGTTAGAGGAGGTGCTTTAGAGTTTTCATATATAGTCAAAAATCCAATATATTGTCCTGCGGAAGTTTAGAAGTTAGCTTTGTTGTTGATTTATTATTTATGAAGAAAAGTTATGAGGCTTTTTAGAGTTTTGCAAGCACTACGTGCCGCAGAGTCTTCATTTTAGGGTGGAAAATGCTATACCCTGTAATAAAGAACAACAACAACAATGTTAATAGCATATCTTCAGGATCTAAATTTATGCTAAGAAATATCTTACCAAATACACTTAAAAAATCAAATCATAAATAAGAATCGCAAACCAACTTTGACTGCAAAAAATTCAGTTGTAAAATACTGACAGTTAAGTTGATAATTTTAATCATCAATTCGGAATTTATTCTAGATCTTATATTACTAACAATTATTTTACATCTATGTTATAGTAGTTGTAAACTTAAACTATAAAACATTATAAATTTCTCTTCTTAAAAAAACTGAAAAAAAAAGAACAATAGTAGGCCTTAAAATATAATCCTGTAGATTTCTTATATATTTAATATGTATTGTTTGTATTATGTTATTTTCATGTTACATGTCTGTTTCCACTGATTCCTGATTCTGATGATTTTATAATAAAAGTCACTTTGCATAAAATCATCATGAACTTTTATATTAATTCGTTTGTTTTTTTGTTTTTGTTTTAAAAACGCTTGTCTGATTAACTTAACGAAACGACAATAAGAAAAAAAATTTGAAATAAAACGATAGAAGATTGTGCGGTGTCTTGCGTTTTTTTCAAAATTTCGTAAGCGGTTCAAGATCAAAGAAAATTGTATAAATTTATGTTTTGTTCCTTTTAGATTTTTCTGTTGTTTAAAATCAACAATTTTTATGTTGCCTTTATCTTTAGTTTTTTTTTTCTTAATTTTTTGTCTCATTCTGTTTTTTTTTTTTTTTTTTAAAGACTAGTGTTACTGATGCGCAACACCATGAAAATTTAAATAGTTGAGCCGCTAAATTAACATCAAAAGGTAAAATTTCTTTTTATTATATTGTTGTTTTTATTATTTTTTAATTACAATGTGACTTAGATAAAGTGACTGTAAAATGGTTGAGATTTTGGATTATATGTTTTTGTTTTTTTTTTTTTTGGTTTAAAATGGAGCCATGCAATAAGGCCCTGCGAAACCTTTGGAGTGTTATTTCTCTTACAATGATATGGTCTGATTCTCATATGCAACAACACAGTAGAATTTGGGAAATAAGATCCCGGACTGTTTTTTCTTTTTCAATTTACCTTTCGATTTTTGGAGAAATAAAAACTCAAGCTTTAGCTAAATCTCTATTACATCCTGTGGTGTTATTTCTCGTAGAGTGTAAAATATAGTCCCAGGTTGCTAATTTAATGTATGTACTCATATTTTGGTGGGATTTTAAAGTGAGATTTGAAAATATTAGTCCCGTTTTCCAAAATTTTGAATCCAATTTAATATCTCCTAATTCAGAATCTAAAACCTCAGAATTTTTTAGAATTTCAATTTAGAATCAATTCTAAAATTCTTCCTAACTTAAGCACTTCTTACTCAAAATTATATAAGAAATAAGAATCCGGAGTCATTAAATGTGAAATTGTACCATTCATTGAGAATTAAAGCCTTGGGGTGTTATTTCTTATCTAATTCAATCTTGCAATTCTTGAGAATAATGGTCCGAGGAATTATTCCTTAAGAAGTCGAACATCAATTTGATACAGAATTAAAAGTCCGCGGGGGCTTATTTCCTTAATTACTATACGAAATAATACCTTGTGGTCTTACATCGCAGGCACTTATTTCATGGCATCTCTTAAAAGATCAAGAAAAAAAAAACAGAAAATGAAAATGAGATACAAATGAATTTGAATTGATAATTAAAATGGAAGATTAACGAGACATAATCATTTAAGACATTAGTAACACATTTTATTTAATTGAGTTAAAAAATGAGGTAACAATAATAAAAAAATAAAAAAAAATAACAACAAAAAATTTCTTTTAAAATCTTTAATTTATTTTTTAAATTCTTTTTCGTTTTATTTTTTTTGTGTTTTTTTCTATTCTTTTCTTGTCACACACTATGTTGTTTTTTTTTTTCAAATGAAAATCTTGATTAATTCACACGCAAAATAAAATGTCAAAATGACATAAAAAGAAAATTGTAATAGAAGCTGATAGCTAATGGCTATGAATTGTAATAATCAACATGAGAAAGTACAATATCAAATTATCCAAAAAGTTATTCAATGAGAAACGTTTAATAGCATATTAATTAGTTTCATATGTGTGTGTGTGTGTATGTGTAAAAGATATAAAAATTTTTTTAATTGTTAATGAAATAAGTTATAGCTTATCGGATAATTACTTCTTTATGGAATCCTTTTAGCATGTATTAGTAATTTGATTAAAAAATAGATTTATATAAGTTCGTTTATAAGATTTTTCAATTTTGTTGTATGTAAATTCTACAGTATTGAATCTAGCCAATCCTTGCTCGTTCGATAATACGATTTTGAAAAATAAAACCTTAGGAGTGTTATTACTCATTTAATGAGATGGTTTTATTTTCCATATGAAATAATACCACAGAATTTGGGAAATAAGATCCCAAACAGTTATTTATCTTTCAATTCAACTTTCGATTTTAATTTTCTATAAGATATAAGAGTATAAGAACTTGATTGCCAAAACTCGGTCGATTGATAATGCGGAATCCTCCATATGAGAAAAATAGTTCGTATAAAATATTCGAAAGTATTAAAAACATTTAATATTCACAACATTAAGCGCTAACGATGAAATTGATAGACATATGAGTCTGATTTTTCCAAAAGTTGGAACAAGGGCGACATATAAAATTTTTTTTTTTATTAGAATTGAAACTTATGTATTCCACGTACATTTTAGCCATAAGATTTAAATAATATTGTACTATATAATGTAATGCTATAGTACAATGTTTTATAAAAATATATAATTATTAATTAAGTTAATAATTTGAAACTCAAGGGCGAATGGTAAGTAAATCAAGTCGAAAACAAAACAAAAAAAAAATAAAAACAAATGCCTAATTAATTATGGAAAAACTAAAATATTCAGTTTTCCTTAGTAAGGCTAAAATTATATTAAATAAAATATTTTTCAAGTATATAGGAGTCCTGATAAGTGATGAGAATTGAAGTCACGTACTAGACTAATTATCTGACCAATGATAAAGACGTGGTAAAGTCGCCGTCTTTCATGCAGAAGGCCAAATCACGGTCAGATCATATCTAATAAAACAAAAAAATCGTAAAATTGAATAATTATATCGTAATAGTTTATATTGTAATATAAAATAAGATTTAATAAAAATTTTTAAATAACTTTTGTGTAAGATAATAAATGGCGCACAAAATTAACATTATTGTGTATTCATAATCTTATACAATACCTACAGCCGAGTAATCAACAACTTAGTGAATAAATTAATTAAAGAAACTAAAGCCTGGTCTATATTAGTCTAGTCTAAATAGACTTGGTGAATGCCCTTTACTCCTTAATGGAGTGGAAAAGAAAAAAAGCAATTTAAGAATTACTCCAAAAATTATGCAGAAAACAATTGAAGTTTTTCTATGGGTCATCAAATACAAATAGCAGTTGTCAGAGTAGTCATCAGAGTTAGCCACATCACATCTCCTTAAAGAATTGGATTACTTCCCATAACTTTAACTTAACATTGTTATAATTAACTTCTAAAAATGCATTTATTTTATATATTATAAAATAAATTTTACACAATAAAATTTACATATCGGTCACTTTTAATAAAAAGTTTATCTAATTTGTTATATATAATTTTTTTTTATTACAAACAGCTATAATTTCTATCAATTCTCAAAAGGTATATTCATTATTAGATTGAAAAAACCGCTAGACAATTAATTAAAATTTATTTTTAAATTTATTTTAAAATTTTATTACAGGTAATTTATTTGAATTTTTTTTATCTACCTGTCGTCATTGTTTTCTCTCTTTCTTTCTCACACTCCCTTACCTATATAGTCTCAATTAATGTCCCATTCCCATATCAATAAAAACTGATAAATTATGACTTCATTAACAAATATTACTCATTAAAATTGTCATCTCATTAGCAGCAATTTTAACAAAAAAAAAAAATAAAATAACAACAAAGTTTATTTATTTAAGATAAATTAGACGAAAAAACCTTGAAAAATCATCTTAAATATCTGAAAAAAAAAAAATTCAGTGGCGGCAAGATTTTATTGTTCTTTTGATCTTAAAGGTGATCAAAAACTAAACACATTACAAAAAAAAAATTCGATCAAATAAAAAGGGCTCCAAAAAAATACAATTTATTTATTTTAACCTTTTTTTTTTTGATTATTTTTCTTTTTATTTGTTTTCGTTCCCAAAAAAAATTTACTTTTTTATTAGAGGCTCTTAAATTGTCAATAGGTATTCAATGAATCCTTTGATTGTTTATTCTGTCGTCACTTTTTTATTCCTATATTATGCTGCTGTTGCCGCATTTTTAACTCTTTTATTATAGGATCGGATCGTTTTAAATCAAATGTAAACAAAAAAAACCAAATATAATTCTAATACACTTCAAATTTAAAATTTATTACATTATTTTTACATTCGGAATGCGTTAACCAGTCTCCAGACATTATATTTTATCATAGTCATTAAATAAATATACAATGTTGGTGATAAAAGATGGATTTGAAGAGACCGATGAGTAACCCTCAAAACATATAAGACTTAAAAAATACATTTTTAAAGTGTATATGAAATTTGGGGAAATAATGAAAATAAATTTAATGACAAACAATGACTTATGTTTTATTTTGAGTGCCCCGTTTTAATTAAAATAAGTCATAGAAAGAATATAAAGGGCTGGAAATAACTTAGCTTTGAAATATGAAGTTCAAATCTTGTATACATACTTCCAAGTTCGAATCAAGTTATCCTTGAAAATCCTTGAAATTTTTTTTATTTGTTTATTTTTTTTGATTGAAGGAAATCATCGAATAAGAGAGTTTTCAAACGTAGAAAAGCTGAACAGAATGTTTAGACTAGACTAAAACCTACTATCAGATTTGTTATAATTACTAGATCTGTGATAGACTAGTTATTTAAGACTAGCAATTAAATTATTTTGGCTCTTGACTCTCAGAGATATCTTTGATCTAACAAAATTCAATAAGGATACTTAAAATAAAAGGGATCCTTGCAATTAAATAAACTTTTTGATACAAGGTTTAATTTTCAAGTTATTTTGATTTGAAATAAAACAGCTAAGATTTGAAGCAATAAGAAAGATAACCATTTATAACACAAATATATCCAGTAATCCATTTCAGTTAAAAATGATTACTGGAGACGATTATTCTCATAGGAAGCGTTTACCGGGAGTTTAACAATGTAGATACAGGAGATATTTACGTAAAATATTAATTTAAAAATTTTTAATGACTCATAAAAATCCAACTTAAACACACTTGCGCTGCTATAACATTTATGTCACCCTGTACAATAAAATCAGGTCAATAAATAAGTTTTATTATTATTGAATTTAATATTTTTGGTCTATATTTTTAAAATCACTTGCCACTCATTTAACTTTGTTATTGTCAGTGAATAGATTTTAACCCAAATTCAAAAAACAAAAAAAAACAAAAACAAAAATATAAAATTAAAAAACAATAATTTATAAATGGCGGCTTGATCAACTTCAAATTAATTTTATTTGACTTTAATGTAAACAAAAATAACTTTTTAATTTATTTTTTTTTATTATTTTTAAATCAATTTTTAAAATTCCTACTAACCTACTTGAAACCCAGTCCATTGTTTTTTGAATGTCCTTTATATTATTATTTTTTTCTTTTCAATTTACTGTTAATTCTGTTGATTTTTTTGAAGATATTTAAAATACTGCTGATGATATTTTAATGAAAACGGTAGTCAAATAAAATAAAAAAAAAACAACAACAAAACAATGAAATTAAAAAAAAAATAAAACAAGTGATGAAAAAAAACCAAGGGTTTTTAAAAAAGCACATTTTCAAAATTATATTGTATTACATACTGAGTTTAACTTTGGAAATATTTACTTGGAAATAGTTACTACTGACTTATAAAATTTACTGCTAACAGTAAATTTTTTATTTAAAAGTTGTTATAGCCCTTTAATGGGGAAGGTTGCCAAATTTCTCAAGAATCTAACTTCAACTCGCCCCCTCCCCCCTAATCCTCTAATTTTTTAGGTTCTAGGAATTAAATTGAGAATTACACAAAAATTTGGAATTTTACTTAGAATTTTATTATCTAAGCAAAAATGGGTAAAACTGAGACACTTTCTTCAATTTAAGGAACCCCTTTTAAATTTAAGGAAAACCTTTAACATATGTTAAAATATAATGTTGGACCTTTAAATTTTGTATATTAATAAAAAAAAAATTGGACAGGTATTCAAGTTACAGGTGCTTAAAAATAGCATAATTTCAATTTTCGGGCCCTTATAGCTCCTAAACAGGGGGCTTGACAAAAAAATTTTGTTAACTGACTCCTACTATTTTTTTAGAATCTAACTTCTCCCAAAATTTCAAGATCCTAGCTTGAACCGTTTAGAAGATATGTGGGGCCAAAAATTTTGCAAAAATTGAGTTTTATATAATGCTAAATTTTAGTACCGGATGGCAACCCTATACATTTAAGTGACATTTTTTTGTAAAGCCTATAAAAGTAGCTCTCTAATACCGTTTTTCGATTGAAAATAAACCTAACAGAACTCTTGTTATGTTTATTTAAATATAGGGCTTTTTTGGAATTTGCAGGGGCTGTAACTTCGTCACCCTTCAAAATTAAGAAAAACCTTTGACACATGTTGAAATATAATTATAGGGCTTTGAATTTTGTATATCACTAAAAAAAAATTTGGACAGGTATTAAAGTTACAGGTGTTTAAAAATAGCAAAATTTCAATTTTCGAGCCCTTATAGCTCCTAAATAGGGGGCTTGACAAAAAAAATTTGTTAACCGACTCCTACTAATTTTTGATTATCTAACTTCTCCCAAAATTTCAAGACCCTAGCTTGAACCGTTCAGAAGATATGTGTGGCCAAAAATTTTGCGAAAATTGAGTTTTTCGTAATGTTAAATTTTAGTACCGTATGGCAACCCTAAACATTTGCCTTGTAAAAATTTATAAAGTTTATGAAACCAGCTATCATTTGCCGTTTTCAGATTGAAAATATATGTAACAGAACTCTTGTTATAACAATTTAAATATAGGGCTTTTTCCAACTTTGGGGGGCTGTAGCCCCGTAACAGGTGGGGCTACAGAAAAAAATTCTTCTACGAAATTATTTTTTTTGCAAAAACTATCCATGGTTAAAATTTCTTTTCTCTATTTCAAACGGTGTAAAAGTTTTTGTAAACATACGGACGGACGGACGGACGGACGGACAGAGTGAAGCTATATAGGCACATTTTTACAAAATTTTTTGAAAATGTGCTAAAAATTATGGAATTCATCGGCATTTACATTTATAGACGATGTGCCGGTTCCTTTTGATAATTTTTAAAAAAAAAACATCAAAAAAATTAAAAAAAAAAATTATTTAAATATTTAGACCCTATTTTAATTTTTATTTTTTTGTTGACATATTCACAAGAGACGTCAATAAATTGAAAGGTATTTTTTTTTTTTGTTTGTTTTATTGTCTAAACTAAATGACATTTTAAAAAAAAAATATTCAGCCTATGGTCAAAATGAATTGAAATCTAATGTCAAAAAAAGTTTAGGATTTTTCCAACAAAAAAATTTTATATTTGTTGCTTGGTTTGGTAAATTTTGGAAGTGCGTTTTAATTTTGAACCTAATGCATTTTATTTTTGTAAGCTGTATGTCCTATTACATCCTATTGCAGCTTTAAATCTTTTTCATATTACAAATTTGTTGAATTTTTGGGGGTTTTATAAAAATTATTTAAAGTTTAATGTCTTGGGCACAATGAGCGTAACCATAACGCATTCTACAAAGTTGCAATATGTCAAAAAAAACGCAGCTATCAAAGTTAAAGTTAAAATGTAAACAACTTCTGCTTAGATTAGTACGCTCATAGTGCTTGTAGTCAATCTGAAAATCCTCTTTTTACTATAAATATTAATTTCCAGGTTTTTATGATAATTACTTTCAAAAATAATATTATATTCTTAAAAAAGCGTTTAATTCTTTACCTACTAAGGACAATGAGTGTAGCAAACAACGTTGCAATACCATTTTAAAAGTTAAACATACGAGAACAACAAAAATGCATAACAATTAAGTTAACAACAAAATTCAACGCAGCCTTAACGAAACTAACGCTATTCAACTTTTTGCTAAAAATTGGAGAGTAGCGAATTATTAAAATTTTAAAATTAAGTTTTTAATTTACTTTTAGTTCACTGATTACATAAAATAAATTATGTTTATTTACATATTTTGTTCACCTTAAATGTCACAAATGTCAAATGTTACATTAAATATTTGGCATTGCGCTAAAAAAATTTGATAGCTACGTTTTGTGACATTTTGCAACTTCGATGCTGTCAAGGCTACGTTCATTGTGCCCAATGCATGAATGTTTGTGTTAGAAAAGTTTGAACTAAGAATACAAAGATTTAATATTATGATACTTTAACAACCCTATAATTCAAATATGTCAAAAACTTTTAAAACTCTAGTTTACAATGTAATGTCTTATATTATATATTTGGTTGTAGCATGATGTTCCAACTAAAACTGTACTTTAAAAATGAATCACTATACTAATATTAACGATCAAAATCTACTTTTCAATTATTTTGCATACATTTTTTCCAATTTTTGACTATTTTTAAGTATTGTAAACATTAGAATAGTTTACAGTAGCCTTGAACAAGTTGTAGGCTCAACAAATTGTATATTTTTTTATTTATTTTAATTTCAAAAAAAAAAAAAGAATGACAAAGCCCATTTAAAAACCAAAAATATAAATTAAAAATTTTGACAGTTTTTTTTTTTTTGGAAAAATCAAAAACAAAGTTGATTTTTTGCATAGTCGGTAGTTTTGTCCTTTGAAGGATTAAAAAAAAAATGTTGGTTTTCCTACAGATTGAAAAGGAATTTATGCTACTGTACTTTCTTTTCGTTTTTTCTTTTTTTCTGTATTTTAAACAAACAATGGTAAGCGATTCTCGGGAATCACAGTTAGAAAAAGCGGTAAAAAAACAATAGAGATAAAAAAAAAAAACCAATTTTACAAGAATAAAATAGTTTTAGTCTAACTAATATTTATAAAAAAAGTAAACAAAAGAGAGTTATTTTTGTGAAAATTTGAAATTTATTGTTTTTTTTTTCTGTTTGTTGGCAAAATGATCCGATTTTAAAAGGAATTAGAAATGATTTTAAATTTGTTTTTTTTTTGTTTATTTGTTGTAATTTTTTTAATCAGAATTTTGCATTTTACATAAGTCAAAAAATAAATTATTAGACAGTTCATAGGAATGATGACTTAGTTTTAAATAATAAAATAACTTTCTAAATTTGTTTCGTTTTTAAATACAAAGTTTTGAAATTTGATGATGGAAATGTGGTTTGAATTAAAAAGCATGTAAAAGTTATTTCAAACTATATCAGTGGGTTGGGTCTGAAATCTTAGTTAAGTAAATCTCGTTTTCACAAAATCTCGTTTTAGAAAATCTCGTTTAGAAAATCTCGTTTTCACAAAATCTTGTTTTAGAAAATCTCGTTTAGAAAATCTTGTTTTTAGAAAATCTCGTTTTAGAAAACCGCTTTTTTTATGTTCTGGAAATTCCGGTTTTGTATCCAACTTAAAAATCCTTAAAAACCAGATTTTTCAATTAAAAAATAAATTTTTTAAAAAGCTAGATTTTTCAATAAAAAACGAGATTTTAAAAAAGAACATTTACTAAACCGAGATTATGGAACGCTCCCTATATCAGTATATAAAAATTATTCAAAGTAATTAATATGTTTAACTATATAAATTTATAAAAGCTATGTAGTAAACTGTAATAATAAGCAGCGAAGACCTATGGAGACTTACAGGAGAGGAACCCATACTGAGACAATTAAGAAAGAAGAAATGGAGGTGGATAGGCCACACGCTAAGAAAACATCAGAACAACATAAGCCGTATGGCCTTGGTGTGGAACCTCCGAGGAAGCAGAAGACGCGGGTGTCAAATAACACCTGGAGGCGCATCATAATAAGCGAGCAGCTGGAAACCGGGTGTAATGGAGATGTCAAATGGAAGCCCTATGCGGAGTGAAAGGACGAAAAAAAGAAAAAATTTAGTAAACTGTACCTTAAGAAACTAATTTTTTTACAGAGTACGAAATGGTTCTACATTTAAGTCTTATACCCCTTGTCACATCTCAACCTAGTCATCACATTTATTCTCTAAAATTTTAAAAAAATCAATTATTAATTAGTCTAAAATTCGGTCACAGAAAAAGCCTTGCATGCTATATAGAACGCGTAGCACTCTATACTCCGAAAGTTATATAAGACTTGAATCATTAAAAGTTGTTACTTAGTTTATATTTTGATTTCATCATTTGGAAACTGTAATTATCTGTGCTAATAAACCGTACAGTTCTAATATTTAAAAGCGGTTACTATAGAATTTATGAATTCAACTGCCATACGCTACTTTGACTCGCGTATTAAATTGAATTCTCTCCTTTATACCAAATATAGAAAAATTAACAGTACAATTCATTAAAAAAGATTTATCGATTCTTAAAATAGTGTTTATTGAACATTAAGGTCTAAGTACCATGACATTTTTTTTTTCCTGAAATCTAATATATTTATTTAAAATATACATGTATCTTAAAAACGATTTCTTTAATATATAAAGTGAAATATTAGAAACATTTGTTTAATAATTCTTATTTTAAATATTCCTTTCATAAATTATATCCTTAAAAATAATTAAGGACATAATTTATTATACACTTATGTTTGTTACATAATATTTTCAATTTAAATTTATTTTTTAAATAATGACTTCTTTATATTTTTACATATAGTATAAGTATATATATATATATATATATATAATGTTTTGACTTAAAAAAAAAAATTTTTATCCAAAATTTAGTGAACATTCTTGTTTAAAATATGACAAATTTTATGTGTCACTTAAGAATTTTACTATAAAATGACAATCCTAATTGAGATATTGTTGCATAATATTTAATAGAAATTGGTAAGGATATTTTATAAAGTGGTGTTTAAGTGACTCAAATTTGAATATAATATATAGGATCTTAGGTACACTTATATGTTTATAAAAAGACACATGTAAGAAGGACGGAAGAAATAAATTTAAAGTGATGAAGAATAAGATTACACAATCACTTAAGTAAATTTGGTAATTAATAGGTCAATTGAGACAAGCACAAGAAAAAAAACAATATTTAAGAACTCTCAAAAAAATACGATTTATTGTTTTAAGTGACACTTTAGTCATTTGATATTTATGAGTATTTGTATACTCATATTACAAAATTATTATTCTATAGTATATGTTAAAGGAATTAAATTATTTTATATATAATTATGTATATATCTATATGTATTTTATTTAAATATATAGAATAAAGGAGGTTTTTAATTTAAGATTTTTAATTTCATTTTTAGGTTAGGTTTAGCGTTAAGGATATGCTACATATATTGCTTTAAAGAATAACGGATTCTTTTTAAAAGTTATACTTAAAATTTCTAATGAAAAAATTTTTATACCAGTGTAATCAACTTCTTTTCAGAACATTCATTTCTTAATAATTTATTATATTTCATAATCCGTATTACTACTTACAAGTACTTTAGTATGTGGTGGATGAACTATCTCAAACCCTGAGCTTAGTTATTTCTCCAAAAAATAATTTTTGAGGTCCTCTCATTTATTGGCAGGTTCAAAATTAAACTATATTTTTAATATTAAAAGTAGAAGTGGGGAGGGAGTGAAAAAAATTCAAATGTAATAAAGTGCAATCTACTAAAAACAATGTAAATATTAAAGTCGTAAATTACAATACAAATTAGTAATGTTAAATAAATGCAAAAAAATATATTTAAGTGAATAAAACTGGCAAGTATATTGTATGACAAAAACATATTTCAAAAAATAAATTAAATAGAAAAGGTGCAACTGATTTTAAATCTAACTAAATCTGCTAATAACAAATGTCATATAAGTATTTTTGAAAAAAAGGGAATACCCTAGTTTTGAGTTCAACAGCTCACATAAAGATAGATATGTAAATATTTTGAAAAAGGGGGAATATCCTAATTCTGTACCTAACTCTTAAAAACCAGAATTTCTGAAAAACATTTTTCAGAATATTTATAAACTTGGAGGGATTTTGAAGTTGGTAATTAAATTTGGGTTAACCCCTTTTACCAAATAAAAGCATATTTGTATATGCAATATTGTAATAATATAAAAGAATTGAATTTAAAATCAGGTTTTAAGTAATTTGTTTAGCAGGAGTTTTGGGGCTGCATTAGCCAAGCGCGGATACAACGGGGTGATAACAGGGTAAATAATTTAATTTAACAAATTACATAAATAAAAATTGTCAATTTTGGTACATTATGTTCGAATCTACTACACTACTGTAGTAAATTCGAAAATAATGTACCAACTTTTATTAATGTATCAATGTCCACTCCTAATTTTACTCTAAAATATCAATTTCACTACAAAATATTACTGTCAAATTTTATATCCATCATGGTTACTAACTTTCTAGTTGTTTGTTGTCAAAAATTTATATTCAAATTTTTTTTTTTGCCACAAAAAAAACAAAAAACTTCAAATGTGTCAGTGAACAGTGAGACAGGAATGCAACTCAAATTATTTTTTCCACAATTACCCCTACCATCAGATAGGGATAAATCCGTCCATGGCATTAGCTCTATTTATTTAATTTATTATTTATTATTTTAATAATTTTATTCTATCTATTTAAATTCTTTGTTATTGAAAAATGCACTTTAAGGGCAACATAGTTGCTTACAAAATCTAAAGTGTCAATAATTTGTTTAGTGGGTGCTTTAGGGAATATATGTATGAAACCCATAAAAAAAGGATTTGCGTCTGTTTCAAAATCGTGACAAAAATAAAATTTTTGTTTTTCTTATCCCAATTCTAATTCGTTTATATTTGAGCTGCGATAAGTGATAAGAGCGTTGATCAGAGCATAGCAAAGAAAACTAAATACATAATTAAAATAGGGGTGTTTATATTGAAGCATCGCTTTGATCATCGATAAACAATATAAATTTTCTACGCTATGCTCTCATCGACGCTCTTATCACTTATCACAGCTTCAACATAAACGCAACCTTATTCGTACACAGTGTTTAAATTTTATTTTTATTCATCTTTAAAAATAAATTAAAATTTCAAATGATTCAACTTTTATATAGAAAAACCTGTCACTATAATTTTTAATATCTTTTTTTATTTTTTTAATGATGTCACTGTTTGCTGCTGTAATTGTCAATTTTTTTTTTGTTTTTTTATAAATAAATTATTTTCTGACTAATAAAATTACAAAACAGAACATACAGAAACAAATTTACTTTTCTAGATAATATTATTAAAGTAGTAATAAATTTCATTGACATTTTTCACCTTAAATTATATTATATGTGTACGTATAATACAGACATGAGACAACCAGTATCTTGTTTTTGCTTAAAATTAAAATATACCATCATATTAGTGCCCCATGGCAATCATTCTAACCACCATTTTTATTTAATTCTAGCATAGATGGAGTAATAAAAATAAAATAAAAAAAATCCTAAAGTAAATAAATCCATAACATGACAGCTTGAAAATTTATTCCCGCCGGAATGAAATTCAACAATAAAGAAATAAAATTAATTTTTTTTTAAGTTAGGTACGGACTATTTTTCAATTTTGCTTGACTGTCTGTTGTTATTATGTAATATTGCTTGAGGTATTAAATGAAATTTGGATTTGCTTGTAATTCAATATTAGGAAAGTATAGAAGTGTATATTTAATTATATAATAAATTTATTTATCAACAAAAGGGTATCATATTTACAAAAGTTTGAATTGTTAATACTAAGTGCTAATCGGAAACCAAGTTCTTCAAATAAATTTAGATTTAAGTTCAGATCAATACTTACTTACTTACTACAAACCATGAAGGTTCCGAGCCTGATGTAATATCTCCTTCCTCTCTCGGTTTTGCGCAGATCTCTTCCAATTGGCGATATGCAGTTTTTTTTTAAATATACCGATGTTTCATCTCCCAAACCGAAGTTCGGTCTCCCTCGGCGTCGCTTTTCTTAAGGTCTGGCTTCAAATATCCTCTTGACTGGAGCATCGGTTGACATTCGCTCGACGCCTCTCGGTCAGAGGCGTCAGATTTTGATTTTTGTGGTTGCATCAACGTCATTATATAATTTCAGATCGATTGCATAAAATAATGTTACAAAACGCACAAATGATCTAAGGCTACAACTTTAAGTACAATTACTTTAGTTATGTAAATGTTCTCCAGAAATCAAATACACTGAAGGATCGGGATAATAAATATGAAAGGATTAAATAGCATAGATGGTTGAAGTACAATATCAATGCTGTTCTACGATGTACTTATAAATGATTAAGTTAAAAGCTGATATTGCATAACAGGTATTAATAACAGGTAACTAATTTTATAAAAACTTAATAACACTTCATACATAAAGATTTAAATGTAAAGGGCAATGTTTATGTGAAGAAAACACTAGGTAAATTAAAATCCCCCATAAATCCCACAATACTATATTGCTCAAACCAAATTCTCAAAAATCCTTTCATATCCCTTATCTCGAAACCAAGCTGTCTAGGACTTTGGTGTGTAAGTATTGCACACTACTTAACCAATAGGAACTACAAACAGCTCCAAAGGATGACTTTCAAAGCGTAAATTGAAAAGCCAAAAGAAAATAATTTGGTCTTCAAGTTTCCCATTCAAACTTTCTAATATCTTAATCAATTTCGTTTTTTTTTCAATTTTGGAGTCAAAAAATTTTGTACGATTACATTTGTGTTATAGCACCTCTTTAATTTTTCTACTCTTTTTCCGTAAAAAAAAAAGAAAGAGATAAAAACAAAATGTTATCGTTTAAGAGTGCAAATAAAGATCGTAAATTTTCATTTAATTTATTTAGTAAGACATGTGTTTGTAGATTTGTTTATTAATTTACCTTAAGGCACATCATAACATTCTTTTATATAATTCACAGTTCTAATATAGTATTCTTTAGATATTTTTCTATTAATTTTAATGTTTATATATGTATGTGTATGTATGGATGTCTCTAATACATATTTTACTTGCAAATGGGCATAAATTTCTATTAAAGAAACGGGTGATATAGTACAAGTTAAAAGAAAAACACCATACGCATAAACACATTCTCAAATATATTTAGTAATAAGATAAATGAAAATTAAAGGAATGAGTTAAACTAAAAGAAGACAAATGTAATATTTTATATAGGTAGTGGAGGTTTTTTCTATTTGACATAATAAGAAAATGTGGGGATTTGTACATTATTTTTTATTTATATTTTTGTTTTCCATTTCTGGTTTTAAAAATTATTTGACTTTTATGTATCATATAGAGTAGACAAAAAAGTTTATTAAATTGTCAAAAATTGCTTGGTAATCATGACGGGTTTTGGAAAACGGGACATAGGAAGCAATGAATACACATAAAAATGGTTTTAAGAAAGCAATTCAATTTAAATTACTTTTGATAAAATCAATCTTCTTCTTTTTCCGATACATATGAAAAAATTGGGAAATTTATTCCCTATATTTAGATAAAATATACCTCTGATTTATTTGAAAAGTAGTTTTAAGTTTATGGAATGTTTATGAAATACTTATAGTAGTAGGAGTAGATTATGCTGCGGTACGTGTTTTTTTTGAAATTGTTTAATCAGCTTCAAAAACTTTAATCAGAAGAAGAAATATAATATTAATGTTATATATATAGACAGGGGCGAAGAGTGTGTCAAAGTATAATAAACTCGAAGGCCACGGAACTTTTTACAATATAGAAACTTATTTCAATGCTCCTGAAAAAATCCGAATTTTAAAAATCGACATAGACGCTTTACTTCTCTTTGGGTTGATTTTCCGATACTAGGTCTTATTTCTCAACTTTTAGATCTTATTTCTCTAGACTTATTCTCCCTACCGATGAGGGTAATACAGTTTAAATTAATATGCATTTAAATATTTTAATTTAAAATTTTTTGCCAATACTCCTAAAGTTTCTTTAGATCCATTTAATAAATGTTTTTATATTTCATTCTATTCATTCTTCTTTTTGAGAAAAAATCACAGCCTATAGAGTTACCATAACGATTTTTAAGACATTGAATAGAAAAAAACACTAAAAAACCACCCACATTGTTATTAATGTAAAAATCAAACTTAATCTGTAGTTTTTCTAAAATTGTGTTTTATCTCTCTTTATAGTGGATTGTAAAATTATATTTTCAGAACCCTTACTTTTCAAAAATTATACATATATATAAATTTTATAACAATATTAATATAAGTTTAGGATTAAAGTTGTATGCCAGTTTACATATTTGTATTGCGTTCCCACCTAAATCACTAATTAGATATTCGTCTAAATAAAAATTAAACAAAAAAAACTATATTTAATGTTTACTTTAAGAAAATAAATAAAATAACCAATTCTAAACGATATCATGTGTCATTTTGATTAAAGAATTGTATTTTAAATGTTAATACACCAAAAAAGACAATATTCATTCATATAAATTTTTAACTTAAATAATAAATTAACCCTCAAGTACAACACATATGAGGTATATGGTTATATTAAATTAAAAAAAATCTTTTCTTTGATGTTTGGATTTAATAAAATTAGAAATATATATAAATCGGTCTGAAATCTCGGTTTAGTAAATCTCGTTTTTAGAAAATCTCGTTTTGGAAAATCTTGTTTTAGAAAATCTCGTTTTAGAAAATCTTGTTATTAGAAAATCCCTTTTTTTTATATTCTGGAAAAAGCTGATAATTCTGGTTTTGCATCCAACTCAAAAATCCTTAAAAACCAGATGTTTCTGATTGTGGAACGCTCCCTATTTAAATATGCTAATATTAATTACAATAATTTGAATGACAGATAAAATATTTATATTGCAATTGCAATTAAATGTCTATCAAAAAGCCTTGTAGAATTGTTGGATTAAAAAAATAACTTTCACGTTAAAGGTTAATATCTTTCTACACTTAAACTTATATTTAATAAGAAAAAATAAATATTGTATGAACATAGACGAAAACTAATAGAAAAGTAAATATGAGTCTAGTATACATAACACCAGAAAGAGGGTTAGACTTAAAACAATAAAACCTAATACGAGTGATTCTAGACGATTCAAATGTGTTAATTTGAATTAAAGGAAAGTTATTATTCACTTTTTTTTTGTTTACTTACTTATTAAGAATGAAATTATTTCCAATGTTAATACCTAAATAAATATACCATTTTAGAACAAGTTTACATTAATATAATTTAATACGTTTGTATACATGTACAAATAGTATAATTAGTTTTTATTTAAAATTACTTCTTATAACGATACCAGTAAACTGCAAACCTAAGGAATAAGTGTAATATTTTCATTTTGAGGGTCGTTTTATGTTTGATTGCATATGGATTGATGTCTTAATTCTTATTTATGTGTTTAAAATTATAGAACTGTACTAAAAACAAATTTCCCCAAAAAAAATTTAAAGATTTATACCAAATTAATAAAAGATTTAAGGCAAGGCTTGCTTTTTTTAATACTCAGGGAATTGTTTTGTCAAATTGTAGTAACTAAGAAGGAATTCGCTCTATAGCTGTCATTAAAGAGTTTTTCCTATTCTAAATTTGGTTTTTTGAGAAACATGTATGATTTAAAGCAACTTTTTGAAGTCGTGGTTCTTTCAGATGCTCAGATTTTGTCCTATGAAATTGAAGTAATTGTTAAATAATTGTAGAACGTCGATAAGTAAAAAATGCTATGAAAAAAGAAGCTTTATTGCTAACAGTTTTCGAAATAGTAAAAATATAAAGAAGCAAAAGCGAATTAAATACCTAACATTGTGACTATTTTTTCTGTCCTGAAACTATTATTCACTTAACGTCTTTATTAATATTTTAAATTTAATTAACTTGAAATTGATGAACTATTAGGACTATTTGAAATTGAAAGAATCACAGATTGTTAATCATAATTATAAATCGAATATGAGCTCAGAGGTACAGTGGCCTATCCCCCAAAACAAAAAATTTTGGTGTTTTTACAAAAATTGGATATAAATTAGATGTAGAATGAAATGGACCTAACTGAAAAGGCCAATTTCCCATGGCATCCGTGTTACTTGTTTTTGGCCTAAGCCATTTTTCTTACTTTTTTTAAAGTCAAACTGACCTAACCCACAACTTGTATCTTAGGCCACTTTGGTTTTGAGCACCCTCATATTATATTTATAAATTCTTTCTTTTTAGAAATTTAAATTTTAGTCGCATTTATTTCTGTAATATGTCCGGTTTGCAAATTATGAGAAATACACGAGTGGTTGTTCAATGTTTTAATACATAATTTATACATGTAGATGTATTTTGATAAAGTGTATCTTATCCATATTTACTTCATTGAAGTAAAGTTAGTACATTCTTACTTATATAATCAATTCTAACCTCTATTTTACGTTAGGTTATATCGTCACTCTTCTGCCGTCTCTATTTACAACTTTTTAATAATAATTTTCCTTTATAGCCAAGACACATTTTATTACAAATAAGTAAAACTATTTTATTTAATTGCTAATTTTAACAAAAAAAAAACAAAATGCCACAGCAATATAGCATTTTACCTTGTAATCACCTGGATTTAAAAACCTATAGCATAAAACCTTTTTAAGTAAAAATAAACATAAAATGAGAACAACTAAACTATATTATAAACATTAAAGCTAATAATAACCTTGTCGGATCAATATTAAATTATAATAAAACTATAATTATAGGTTGTACGTATATATAAGTATAAGTGAAAATTGTTATGAATAGGATAATAAAACAATAAAATTGAGATTTAGGAACACCAGGAGCGTAAAGAAATATTTCAGTATATATATATATTGTAATAACAACACAATTTGACATAAATCCTGATCCTTTTTTAATTTTCTATTTTCTGATAAATCTATTTGTCACCTTTAAATTTTCGAAAATTCCTTTTTTTTTTTTTTGATTTTTGTGATTGTTTTTAAATTTTGTTTAAAACACATATGCTCAAATTTATAAGAGAATTTTCAAAAGGATATATTTGATAGGAAATTCAAATCCTCAAAGGACTTTCGCTTAAATAAAGGCATTTAAAGCAAAGCAGCAAAGTAAATCAATTAAATTGAGTTTTTTGATAAAATTTGTAAGAAAACCAACACATTAATTACATGTGAACATAAACAAGAATTACAGTATGGTTTAAAATTGTAGAACACTAAATTTTGTTCAACTATATTTAAATAGTCCGATTATATAAAAGTAATATTTAAAAAATAATGTTTGTAAAATTTTTTCAGATTTTCTAATTTACAGATAGGATTTGTTTTAAGATCACCCGGTGCCTTGAAGCAAGGCCCTACAAAATAAAGCTCCCGGGGTATTATTTCCCTTTTAAAGAGAAATAATGCCCCGGGGTCTTGTTTCTCATTGTAATTAAGAAATAAAGCCAACAAAATATGGGAAATAAAGCCCACGATTGACCAATTCAGCATAAAGCCTAGTTCAACTTTTAAGTTAAACTACAACTTCGATGAGAATAAAGCCCCAATAATTAAAATTAACTTTTTACTAAAATATGAAACCATTGGGTTTTTGCAATTTACAGGTTCAATTCAAATGAATTCAAGGCACCACAACACATTTCTCTGTGGGATTTATCTGGTAATGTAACCAAATCAAACTTGAAATGAATCTTAAATACATATGTATCGCTTGGTTTTTAGGTTTGGATTTAGGTTAGGATTGGGAAAGGAATTAGGAAATAGGAATCAGTTAGTTCTACTAAAAATGCAGTAATTTAACTAATATAAATCTACGAATGTAATTATATAATTATTTGTAAAACCCAAGAGTTCTTTAACCATTAATTTTACACATATACGAAGTTACTGATAAATAAGATATCTTACAAATTTTGGATGACTCTGTACATACATATACGCATTGCATGTATTCCTTTAGGATTTCTTATTTATTACCATCTCACTATCTTTTGTCAAAACTGAAAAATTGATTTGTTGTACTTTGTAAAAATATTTCACTTTGAGTACATATTTAGTTATAATCCAGGATATTAAAAAGTGTTTTTTTAAGAGCCATATCATAAAATTTTTCGGAAAAAAACTAAAAATCAATTGTTATCGGGTTCAACTTTAAAATTTTATACTCGTACATATAAAATTTCTGCAGGATTATTTTATTTTTAACAAAAGAAAAAAACAAAAAAGTTGTATATGCCAATATACTGTTTGTAAATGTTTGTATTGTCCTTTTAATAATCAATATGTTTATACCTGTTGTATATTATATGTCATCAGTGTTTTAGTCCGATTCGATTCAATTGATTTGAGAGTCGGTCTTTTTTCAATTAATATTTCAATTGTATTTTTCAGTTATATGGGTGTGCTCCTGCTGTCTATTATAATTATTAGTTTTTTTTTTTTTTTTTTTTTGGGAATTTATTATTGTTTTGTATTCGAGGATTTTAAAGAAGGATAATAAGATCCTATTCATTTATTTTAATTTATTTTTAAAAAATTTTTTACAATTTTTCAATTGAAGGAATAAAACTAATAAATAAATAATTATTTTTTTTTTTTTTTCAATTTTCTTTTTAAGAATGACTTGACAGTAAGTTGAATATTAAATTTTAGACAATTGAAAGTTTTATAATATAGAACCCATATGTGATGAACAATTAAAAGAAAATTTTGATAATAATAAGCAATTTTATTATATGAAATTTTGTTAAATTAATTCTTAAAAAATGTAAAGTCATAAATTTCAAAATAAAAATTTCTTCCTACCCTTCTTTGGAACTTTAAATTTTTATTACTTAACCTACTACGCACTTTTGTTAAAATAATTAAAGAACATTCTTACCGTCTTGTAACATAATTGATTCAGGATCGGAAAGTCAAAACATTGTAGGGAAGTTTATTATTTAATTGACGTAATCTGTGACTACTCCTTGTTTGGAATTTTCCCTATTATGTTCAGGTCGTATGAGGACCATAAGCATATACTTTTTAGCTTCCACATTACATGGTGAAACTGTTAAGTCCTTAACCCATTTATTGACTTATTAAAATTAAATCAAAATGCTGGTTGAGTAAAAAAAACCCGAACACCGACAAAAGAAAATACAAATGCAAGTAGGTAATGCAGTTTAATAAGGTTGGTTTATTATCAAATTGATGATGAAACCAATTTAAGTGTCTAAAAGGTTCCGCTTATAAATATTTCCAATAAAATATTTCGACTGAAAAATAGAATTTATTTGCAATTTCGAATTGGTCTCCGATGAATTTTTTGGGAATTATAGAATTTGGTATTTTTTTTTTTAATTAATTTATAGATCAGGGGGAAATAACGTCTAAGCGACTTTAGCAATTCTATCTTATTACCAAAAAAAAAAGTTTTATATTAAAAAAAAACGTAATAAAATCGGATCGACTAATCGGAAAGTCGAACTTGCCAGTAAAAAGCTTGAAACTGTTAATTACAATTCTGATATAAATATATTTGAAAATAGGGAATACCCTACTTTTGAGTTCAACTTTAAGTCTTTTGCTAATTTACAATAGCACAAAACCAAATGTGATATAAATATTTTGGAAATTATAAATTAATATTATTAAAAGTAATCAGCAGGATTTTATTGAGGAAGGGATTTGAGATTGTTTCAGAATCAGGGTATTCCCCTTTTTCAGAATATTTTCATATTTTTATACGCAAGATTTAGGACCGAAAACAAGATTTAGGTTTTTTTTTATTTTTTTGGAAAATACGATAGAATTTCAAATTCGATTTCATTTCCATTGATTTAGGTAATGAAGTCGATCGGCTTTATTTCTTTTTTTTACATTCGACTTTAGTTTTTCAACATTTTTTGTGAAAATACGATTGAATTGCTAATTTTATTTTATTTCCATCGAATTTACTTCCCTCCACCTTCCCCCATAGAATCATTCATTTCGTAAAAATTTTAATTTACCTTCATATGATTAACACATTGTAATTTTTAATTTATATTTTAATTGGATTTAATCAGAAATACAATTGTTTATAGTTATAAACTTTAAATTTAATTATAAATAACAAAAATATATCTATTATTATTTACTTTGGCATTTGAATTTAAATTATAATTTTAGAATTCAAAAACATTTTTTTAACTATATTTATATGCAAAAATGTCTTTTTTACTAAGAAACTTTAGAAAACTTTTATAATAAGGAAGACAGTTCAACAACTTGATTATATCATTCATTTTCTCAAAATATTATTTGTTTCCTATATGAATATTATCTATAGATTCATTCAATCTTTTAAAATATTAATTCAAAAAACCAGACATATTAACAAAGACTATGTATTTTTGAATAAAAGTTGGAGAGAGCATAAATTATAATTAAGAAATTCATATATCCTTTTCCGTACTAAATATTTACAATATCAACTTTTTCTACTTATATAGATCTATAGTATCTATCTACCGTATTGCAATACTCCCTTTATCTTGTTAAATTACTATACAAATTTATATTATATTATCATTCAAGTAAAATTCTTTTGTTTATTCATGGTTTTACTTGATGTTAAATCAAATTAAATTATACGTTTTTATGGGGTATATAAGAATATACAAATACGAGTAGGTATACATTCGTACTTATATGAGAATTATATAACACAGTGATAATAATTATCAATCTATCTATATATATCAAAGCGAAAGTTTGTTTGTTTGTTTATATGTATCGAATATATTCCTAAACTGCTCAGTCGATTTTCATGAAAATTTGTAAATAGAAGTTTTTCGGTACGGAAAGAAATCGTAGACTAAAAATTTTTCTCTAACGGACCGCCAAGTTGGGGCTGTGGTGCAAGTATTTAAATTTTTTTGTTCAAAAATGAAGACGGTTTGACTTTTGTATACGTGATGCTCCTTGAGAATTCAGTTGACACTATTAACAGTTTTGGAATTTGTTAACCCATGTCGATCCGACGGTTGGTCAAAAAAATTTTTGAAACCAAATTTTGTCCAATTTTGCGAAGTACTGCTTTGATTAAAAAGAAAGCTTCAAAAAAATTTTTGTTGAGTTCCGTTAACCCATTACGGCCCAACAGCTTTTTATATGTTTTTTCATTACTTTACTCTGAATTAGAAACGGTTTAACAAATTTTCTTAAAGCTCTTTGAAAATGGAGTTGAGTCTGTTAACAGGCTTCGTGTTTGGTAACACATGTCGGTCCTACGATTGGTCAAAAAAACTTTTTTGGAAGTAAATTAATCCTAGAAAAATCGTGTTGAAAAAATTGCTTTAATACATTTTAAATTTAACATTTATACCATGTGTAGTGTTTGTGTTAACTTTCTGCAGTAACATAAACTTAAATTAAACCTCCTTTGAGAGGCGAAGCAACGCGCACCGTGTATTAGCTATTTATATATAAGATTTGTATTCAACCTATATGCATAAATTTACCACATAAAAACTGAAAATTATTCGAAAAGATTCATTAGAATTTTACAGAATTTAATAGAAATTCAGTAAACCAAAAAAAAAATAAAGCAGTATTTAATTATAATACTATTCATAAGATAGTTAAATTCTATAAAGTCTTTTTTTGTGCGTTTCAAAGTGTAGAAATCTTGTTGAAAATCTATAAGACCACTAATAATTTTAAGTATTTTTAATGTAAATTCTAAAGATACTTTTTTTGTTTGTATAATATTGTCATTCGTTCTGGTTTTTCTTAAGGATGTGTTAAGTGTTTTCAGTTACAGGATTATAAATAAAGATAAAAGTATCAAGAAGTTTTTTAAATATTTTTTTTTAGAACAAGAATTGGAATACACTTTTTTAAAGAAATTTTAAAGTGTTTTTATAGTGGTACATACTTAGAATTGGTTTGGTTTTTAATTTTTTATATTCAGAATTCAGAATGAATATTAAAATACAAAATTAATGTTTGTTTGAATAATTTATGAGTGCTTTTTAAATAAATTTAAAAGAATAAATTTTAAATGAAAAACAAACATAAAAAATATTCAAAATAGAGTTTTACATTTATTCACTTTTGAGCATCAAATTATTTTAATATTTAAAAAGAATACTTTAATTTAATTATACATGCGTATATATTTATGAATATACCTTAATATCCTTTAGGAAGAGTTTATTTAACTTTATTTTAAGTAAATAAAGTTAAATTATGAGATAAATTATCAAACAATTAATAATTCTGTTGGTTTTTAAAAGAATCTATTGGGTTGGGTACGAAATCCCGAATGCTCGTAATAAATCCCGAATTTCCCTAATTAAGAACTTCCATTAGTTTGCTTAACAAATTATTGAAACCCTGATTTTGTAACAAACTCTAAAATTTCTCCTAACTCAGAATCTCCCACATATATATATATATATATAAATATTCTGGAAAAACCGATAACACTACTTTTAAATTCAACTTTAAAATTCCTCCTGATTTAAAAGATGCATAACTATGATTTTGTAAGCAACTCTAAAATCCTACCTGATTCAAAATCTCCCATATCTATACACATTTACATATAAATATTCTGGAAAAAGATATAACCTTGATTTTATAACTAACTAAAGTTGGGATTTTAAAATTTGGGATTTTATAGTTTGGAATTTTGAAATTTGGGATTTTTATTTAATTTAGGGTTTTGGCATTTGGGATTTTTTTTTGTATTTCGTGGCGCTTCCGAATCTATTTTCGTAATAGAGCAATTTAATCGACCTGAAATATAATTACCAAAGTACTTGAAAATTTAGAAACATTAGTGAATAACCAGTGAATCAGTAATCAATCAATAATAGTAAATAAATGCTTTTTATCACACATTAATTAATATTTGCAATTTTATTATAAAGCTTTCCTAGGAGTATACGTGTAAAACATATGGTGCATAAAATATATGGTAATAAAACTTATAAAATTTCTATAACTTGTAAGTAAACCACCTTATTTGTTTTTGAAAAATACAATCCTTCATATTGCCAATTTTAATATGGCATTGCAACTTCGAATTAAAAGGTGAATAGTCTGAAATAAGTCTAATACTAAAAGCTATTCTGCGTAAGCCGTTTTTTTTCAAAACTCTAACCTTGAACATATATAGATTGAGTTGAAGTGGAATTTGCGGTAGGCTGGAAATGAACCTTAAATTATTCAATTTAAATTTTCGTAAATTTTCGAATGGTAAATTTTTAACAGAATGGAAGCTGATAGGTGTTCGGCATTTTAGCACTCTTTAGCAAATATACAGTATTAAAGCATCTTTGTATTTTGACAGTGTAGATTTGACCACTTGCACTTCCTCTGATGTTACGTTGGAATTGTTCAATATAGAGCAGGCAAAATTGACATACGTTCAAGCAAGTGCATTTGAAATGAGCACTTCCAGTTCCTCTGGTGTGACTTTAGAATTGTTTAAGAGAAGAAATAATTGACATAAGTTTAAGCAAGAACTTTTACCTAAAATGTATCTATATTAAACAGAAAAATTGCCTCAATTTTTGAGTGATAACTGAAGTAAGTTTTACTTGTTATATAGGGTACGACGTTTTTTAGGGATGAGGCATGTTTTGGACTTTGTCAATGTATAACTTTGTATTCTCTACTAATTCATAGTAATTCCACCAAACATATCATTAATATGTATTAGTATCTCATAAATTATATTTTAACCTTCTTACATACTTTTTAACTTTAAGTTTACTTTTAAAATTTAATTGATAACTTTATTTCCAAAAATTTTTTAATGGGAATTTTTTAAGAATGGAATTTTTAAGTGCACTTTTTTTGCCAGAAATAATATTAATTGAGACAAAACCCTTGTCCAATTATATAATAAGAGTTTTTTACTTAAAAAAAAAAAAAAACTCCCAGGATAAAAAAAAATGAAAATATTTTACTTTTATTTAAATATTTTAATTTTTTTTAAAAAACTATATTCGTACGGGTATCAAAATAAGTAAGTAATTTATTTATCTTAAAGAAAGAATTATGTATTACGGATGTCAATAAAATATTCATCCATAAAATAAGTACCTACTAAAAAAAAAAAAAAAACAAAATGGCTTATTTTTTTTTTATTTACGAGTTGGTAAAGATTTATGCATTCATTCGTTACAAAAGCAGCCAAAAAAAAAAAACACAAACAAATTGACAAAGTCATTAAAAATTTAAAATACTTACTACCAAAAAAAAAATTTTTGCATAATAACTACCTTAACTTTTGAAATGAATATAAAAATTTTTTTTTTTTGATTCAAAAGAATTGTAATTCATTAATGCAAAAACATATTTTCGAATGACCATTAAAATATTTATTGTAAAAAAAAAATTCAGTTTTTCAGTTTGCGATTATATTCTGCCCCTTTCGGAAAAAAAAAAAAAAAAACCCAGAGACCTCCTGAGTTCTGTGACCTATTCAAATCTATTTTACATATAAAATTTGTTTTTTTTTTTTTTTATAAATATTCTTCATCTCAAAACAAAAGCAAGTTAAAAAAAAAATTCGAAATTATTCATTTCTTTTTTTTTAAAAAAAAAGACACGCAAAAAAGCAGTACAAAAAAAAAACTCTTAAAAGAAAAATGAAATATTATTTCATACCCTCTATATATTTATTATTACAAACTTTAAATCGTTTCACCCCTGGCTCTTAATAATAATAATTTCCTTACGAAAAAAAAAACAACAAAAAAAATAATAAAATATATTACAGGAAGACCATTAATCTTCGCCAAACAGGACAACAAAAAAAAAAAAAAAAAACAATAAGAAAAAAAGAAAGAAAAAAAAAAGAAAAAAAAAAAAAAATTATGACTTTATAAAACGCTTATAAATTTATAACAAATTTTCTCTTTTCATTTAAAATGTCCTTGTCATTTATCATTTAAATAAAAACGAAATATAACTGTTATCCTTAAAATAAAAAATAACAGGAATAAAAAAGGACATTTACAAACAAAAAAAAATTTTATTTAAATTCGACTTTATTTCCTTTTAATATTATTTATTCCCGTTATTATTGATATCTTCATTTACTTTTTTTAACTGTCCTTTTTTTTTAACTTAAGAACGCGAATGGAGACATGGCGGCCAAATAGAATATTACTTGATTAGCGAATCCTTTTTTTTATTTTTTAAATATATACTTATATATATAAATAATATATTTTACTTTTCGTTTTGAAAGTTCACAGCACTTTCATTTCAATTTTTTAAAATGAAGAATTGATAAAAATAACAAATAGAATAATGAATTAATTATAATCCATTTTATTTTTGTTAAATTTTATATAAATTTCTTCACTTAGTTTTTTTTTTTACCTTTTGCCACAAATTCTTTTTTACTTTCAATTTTTTCTGCAATAATTCTTTTTAATATATATATAAGTATATATAAATATACATTTTTTTTTTAAATGTCTTGTAAAATTAATGACCTTCCATTTTTTTCGCTAAGTTTTCAATTCTTGACATACAAAATATGTACTTTTACTCTCACTTATTTTTTTTTTTTTTTTTTAAATTTTCATAAATAAGAAAAATGATGGCGCTGTAATGGATTTTATCGAATTTAGAGATGCCAGATTTACTGTATATATTACTGTTGTATTAAAAATTAAGTAAATCAAATGAAATTTAAATTATTATTTAACTTTACGGCTACTCTAAAACCAACCTTTTGCAAGTCAAAACCAACCTTTTGCAAATCAAGACCAACTTTTAATAAAAAACGAGGACGAGTGTAGTAGAGTAGACTGTGTCAACTCTGGGATACCCGTATGACCGTTATATAAACATTACATCATTATTATTATAAACATTAATTACTTTTGGCAAAATTTCAAACATACCAGCTTTATTAGGTGTAGTGTAATGCTCATATAAAAGAAGGAGTTGTATGGCAGCTACTCGAAACCTCTGCAGTAGACCAACCAAAATTTGCAGTAACTTTGGCCATTACACTAAACTATTTTTTGCAAAATTTCAGAAGAAGTTGTATGGCAGCCAGAAAAAAAGAAGTTGTATGGCAGCCACCCGAACCCATGGACTGTAATAGCGATGACGGCTATTGCAAAAAAACGAATTTGCGAAAATTTCAAGATTCTAGCTCCTTTAGTTTTTGAGTCATCGTGCGGACGGACGGGCGGACATACATAGCTAAATCGATTTTATTTTCGATTCTGATCCGATCCATACAGTTGAGTCTACTTAAAACCCGAAATGGCTAATTTTAAGATAAATGCATATTGGTTCTTCATATTATGAAAACGTTAAATTTATTTGTTAATCTGGTAACTCTAACATTCATTCATATTTTAAGAAATATTATTTTAATACACAAGTGCGTGTTACAATTTAAAAAAAGAAAACAAAAACAAACCTAAATTAACAACAAAAATACAAAGTCATTACTCTTTTTTTTTTCCTCGAATATTTTAACGATATCGGTTAGAAAGAGACGGCAAATTAAAAAAAGGACAACTTGACAAAAAATTAAACAAATGACTACAAACAAAAAAGTATAAAAAAAAAAAAAACAAAAATGAAATATGATGTAATTAATTAGAATAATTAACGATGATATCCGTGAGTTAAATAACTCAACTGCAAAAATATAATGAAGAATTGAACTTTTAAAACCAAAAAAAAAGAAAGAACTGGTGGGTCGCCTTATTTATTATTTACTATATATATTAATAATGATGGTGATGGTAGTAGCGGCTGTATTATGATGTAAATGTTGTAATAAATTTTGTCCTTGTTTTTTTCTTTTTTATTATTTAATGGAAATTATTAATTTTAGTTTCTCCTTCTTCAGGAATTTTTTTTAGAGACTCAAAAGTCTAGTGAAAAGTTGTTCTATAACAATACTTAAATAATTAGTTTACCTTTGTTTTTAATTTGGAAGATGAACATTTTAAGTGAGAAAAAATTTTGGGGAAATTATATACATATAAATTTTTAATTAATTTAAATAATATTTGACAAAATTTTAAATATTTCAATCATTTCAATTTACCAATCCTTTAAGCATATCTGCCTCACTTACAGTGTTAAACAATCACTATCAAAAAAAAGGAATAGGAAGTTACTAACGTATAGATTTAATGTAGGAATTTTGTTACTTTCTAAGAGATAATTATTAATAAACGTAAGTTATAGCTGGGTGGCACAGTGGTTGAGTGCCGACCTTTCATGCGGAAGGGCCCGGGTTCGAATTCTAGTGAAAGCGAAAAAAACTTTTCTGGTTTTCGGCTCGACTCAGCTACCATTCGCCATTGGGTTCAAATTAATGGCATAATCAATAATTAATAATTATAAATCTTTAATAAAAAATACTTTAATATAAAAATATAAACAAATGCAAAATATAATCAAATAATTTAATTAAATAATATAACTCGCAGATATAGAATACCATATAAGTAAAATATAAAATATTACAATATAAACAAAAAATAGAATTGTAAATATTGAAAATCTAAGACGTTTCTACATGTTATAAGGCCTAGTACTATCTCATGTTTAAATTGTATGTGGAATTCAATAAGACCAATTCTAATAACACGAATATAATATGACCCCCTGTTCCAACATTTACCTTTGGTATAGACAGGCTTATTAGCCTAACAATTGAACAGTTAGCGCTTAAAAAAAAAAAAAAAAAAAAAAGTTGTTTTTCAGAATAGGTTTTTTTTTAATCTTATTTTCTCTGCAAATCTCTATGGTTACCAAATATAATTTAAACATAAAAATATATACTTATATATTTATTTAACTATACAAATATAAAAAAAAATAATTAATATTGTAATTATAATTAAATAGAAAGTATTTAATTTAAGAAGCCCAAAAGCCACGTAAACATAAACTATAATAATATTTGGCAATATTTACTATTGTTCTAATACATTTGAAAAAGTCTAACTAAAATCTACTAAAATCAATCACCTTACCAAGTACTAATCCTTAATCAAGATATTACGAACCTTGACAGAAACTGCATCTGAAATATAAATCAATAGGTACAAGTACAATACGTATTCATAAATTAAACTAACTTTAAGTTGCCAATATTTCTCTATACTAATTTAAAATTAGCTTATATGTAATTATATTTTACTTACAGCTCCCATACACAACCCCAACCCCAAATACAAAAAAATATTTGTTAATTTTCAAAAATATTATTCATAATTTTTCATCCAACCACTCACTATACACAAACATTTCCTAATGATATTAAAAAATATTTTTTAAAGCAATTGAAACAAGAAAATAAAATAATTAATCAATTGGAAAAATTGTGTCATCATTATTATCCTGCTTCGCTTCATCATTTTTTTTGAAACAAAGAAGAGGAAAAAATAAAACTGAAAAGCCTTTTGGCAGTCAAAAAATTTATTTTATAAAAATGTCATCATATATATTCCTAGTCCTGTCAAATATCCTATTTTTTTTTCACTAATAATAATAATTTTTCTTGCTTAATGATGATTCTATTGAAAATTTGTAAAATAAAACAAAAATATGACTAGTATTTAAAAAAAAAAAAAAACAAATTATTAATGAAAATTCATAAAACATTTTTGATTAATTTTCCTATGTCGAACAAAAGGCAAAAAAAAAAGATTCATCAACGGTTAAATGTGAGGCGGAAAGAGATAGAAATAGTCGTCATAAGTAAAATAAATGTAAAAAAATTTTCTGTGGCATAACATAGGCTAGCATTTGATTTTCGCGTGCTTCGATATTTAAACTAATGTAATGACTGTATAAAGTCAGCAGAAAGAGGAGCAGAGAAATAAGTACTGCAATGTTAAAATGAAAGGCCTTTATTTCACCATTAAATTTTTTTTTGAACAAATTCTTTATTTATAAACACAATTACGTGCAAAATGATTAATAATAGCTGTCATTTTTAATAAATTTTGATTAACTGCTTAGTTTAATGAGGAATAAAAATCGTCTCTGGGGACGACCAGTGTTGAAGTAATAACAGGGTTTCGCCTGACTTAAGGAAAAAAAAAAAAAAAAAAAAACAAAACAAATGGAAATGAGATGTATATGCCGCAAGAAATATTCCATTTCATTTTCAGTATTATGTAAAGACGTGTGAAAGAAATAGAAAAATACTAATAAATGACTTTTTTCCCTGCCAGCTTACAATATTTTTCATTTATTTTATTTTTTTCCTGTTTTGTTTGAATGATGAATGGACAAAAATTATTATTATATTTTCGCGAAAATATGAAATGAAATGGAAAATTCGTGGTTTATTTATAAAAAACAAAAAAAAACAAAAAAAAAAAATTATAAAGAAAACAAACATACCAAAATAAATTTTTGAAAGAAAATCATTTTTCACTTGTAATTTATTAAAATAATGAATTGACTTAAAAGAAAAATGGAATGAAATTAAGTAAAGTTTTTTTTTTATTTTTGAAATTAAATGAAAACAAGAAGTATTTATAAGTATTTAAATAAAAAAAAATTCACTTTAAAATTATTACATTACGGAATATGAACTGCTGACAATTAAATTAAAAAATATGTATCATTGTTTATACTTTTTATTTGGATGTAATCATCGAAATATAGACATGATGATTGACAGAAAAATTAATTATAATGTTTAAAAATATTATTAAATTCCAATAGTAATTGCATTTCAATCGCTTTTTAGAAAGAAACTTCCTTTCGAAAATAACTACATGGTGAATAGATTCCATTAAGTAAAGTTTTTTTTGAAAAAAGGGACATTTTAATTTATGTTTGTTAATACATAGTATTATATACATGTGCGTTACATAACAGCCTAAATAGTTACCTACACTATATTATATATATATATTTAATAAATAATAACCCATATTGATAAATTTAACTCCTTCAAGTTCACGTTTTTTAGCATGATCTACCCAGATCTAATAATACTAAATGTGCTTCAAATTATAAATTCAGTCCAAATATGAAAAAAATTAAAAAAAAAAAAAAAGATTAAACGTTAATCGTCCAATATTCGAAAAGACAATTTACATGCAGTTTACATTCAGATTTTTATGCTTATAGGTTTAGGACCAATTATCTCAGTGTATAAATTCTATAAATTCAAAGCATTTGACTGCTAATAGCAGTCATTATACTTTAAATTTTTAGATCCAGTCTAGTAAATAGATTTTGTTGTATAGGAGCCCTGACACAATAGTTAAATTGATAAAATATTACAGAAAAATAGCATTAGGTATATAAGAAAAAAAGTATTTGAGGTTGTGTGCCCTTTAGTATTTTGTAATGAATCTTATGAGGAATAATTTAATTATTGAACCTCTTAAAAATGTTTAAAAAAATCTGAAAAAGAAAGAAATCATAAAACTGCATTTGAAGAAATGTACATTATTTGGTCAAATTATTTACATTAATTCATAATGCATAGATTAAAAAAAAACATGAAAATTCCGAAATTGGTTGAAACAGAAGGATTCTCTTTCAAGAAATCATTAATCATATCAGAGTTAACGAAATCTGAAAATTTTAAATTAAATACTTTTTTAACTTACCTATCAAAGTTACATGCTTTCTTATTACATTTAGAGTTAACCAAATTCAATTTCAGTCAATGTTCAAATAAATACAATACAATACAACATAATTAATACTTAATAGGTATACCAATTATAAAAACTTACCATAAAACTTTTCTTTTAACTGAATTTTGCACAATTCATAAAAAACTAGATAATATATTGTAAATACATAATTATTTAGTTTAATGATGACTCACTTACCTACATTAGAAAAATTAAAAATTTATTAAATATGGAATATATTTAATTGATTAAATTTACATATTTACATCTTAATATTTACCTTAATTCCCTTTTATATTATTCTTTTCCTTTCTAATGTCTAATGCACTCAAGAAGCTCAATTCTCAACATGTTCAAGACACAATTCAATATTAAAATTGAAAATATGTAACCGTACGTCCATTACTATCCTTTACAATCAATTATAATTACATATGTAGGTATACTAAATTTTTTTTATTCCACAATTTTTTAATAAACTGCATAATGTCAATTTATAAAATTAAACAGTTAAGTAAATAAATTAAACAACTAAGATATTAATAAAATAATTAATATTTAAAGTATTTTAAAATAAATTATTTTAAAAACTACAGCTTTAATAAAATATCAATGCAGATATACATAAAATCAACATCAAAATCCTTTCTCCTCCTCCAAAGATTAAACAAATTTTTCCACATTTTTTGTTTCATTCTGTCATACCAAAAATTGTATATGAGGATTGATGATTGATGATGCAATGGATCTTATTCTCTATTACAGACAACAGTTTTATATAATAATCCACAAAAATCACGACATTGCTTAATGGTACTGGTATAATCTGGTTTGATATTTGAAAAATAAATAGTGTTTCATTAACGCATATTTTAACTGTATATGTACCTATTTTACATCCTTAAGTTAATATTAAATAGGTAGGTACTTATTAAAACAATCTTTGCTATTTCGAATATGTTTAAAAGATTATTTTTTTTTAAAATGTTACCTTCAAGTAACCTTTTTTTTCATCCTTTTTCATCCATACACTTGCATTAAGAAATAATCACCAGCACCTTCAATTTTTCCCTATGCTAATACATATAAAATCAGACTAGAAAGCGGCCATTTTTTCTTAGAAAAGTACCTATTTTAATTTTTTAAATAACCCTTAGTTGTACAAAATAGGCAACATAATAAATTGTAATTTAAATTTACACCAATTTAATTTAAATGATTAAAAAAGTACTTGGATTGAAATTTAAAAAAAAACCCAATTATTTTTTAAATACATATGTATGTGTGTGTGCATGTACATATGTAAGTAGGTACAGGCAATTTAATTCATGTTTCAATTTTACAAGTTATATTAAATTCTAACATGAATCAACATGAATATTTTGACAAAAAAAGCTACATACGTAATAAATTCCTTAATATTTTTGACAAATATAAAAATTTCTGTTATTTTCCTTACTAAATCAACAGAATCAAGTTTCAACATGTTCAAAAAATATTATATTACATAATAAACACCATCCAATATAATATTCAAATTGAAGTTAGCTGCGCATCCATTACCTTCCTTTTAAATATTACCTTCCAATTTTTTTAAATTTGTTCACAAATTTTTAATAAACTGCCTTAGTTTTACTTTATAATGAAGGACAATTATTTAAATACATATATCCAATAATATATAAAATATTAAAACAATAGAATTTAAAAAATTTTAAAATATCGCACATGTATATCTAAAGTGACACAATTCAAAAAAGTGAGTTTTCCAGAAACAACGAAAAACTATTTTTAAGTTCTATAAACATTTTTTCGTGATACTAATAACTAAATATTAATTTGCATGCTTTTTATGAATCAAGGACCACAGCCATTTCGACTGTTTTCGATTCTAAACCCTTTAAAATGTCTTTTTTGAGTTATGACGATTTTGGTGTTTGCTGATCTTACTAAGCACAAAATTAATTTGAGTTATGACATTTTTGTTTATTTGTTTCGTGTTAAAATGTGCTAAAAAGTAAAAAATAAAATAAATCAACAACTTTACTTATGAACAAATAAATAAGTTTTATTCTGAAAAAATAAATAAAAATAAAACGTTTTCCATAAACTATACCAAAAATAAAACTAACGTAACAAAAAAAAGAAACTTTTTCCATAATATAAAAAATATTAAATGAGAAAAAAATTGTAGTTTAACATAAATTAAGAACATTTTTATAAAATGAATCATAATAAGATTTCGGAATAATATTTTTATTAACAAAATCTTCGATGTCATTTTTTTATTTGCAGTTAATGGAATTTTTTTTGTGTAAGCGTGTAGGGTTAAGTTCCCTATAATCGAACACTTAACGATACTTGCGACTTTAATTAGTCATAAATAATGTGTATATTGACCGAATAACTAGTTTTATATATCAATCGAAAGTAAATTTAATAACCTTTCGCACTAATTAAATTAAATTAAATTATACAAATTATTAATAATTTTATTTAAAAATTACTAAAAAAACGCAAATTTGCCCATAATCGAACACCAGTTGCCTATTTTCGAAAGCAGATATTCCTTTGTTCGAACACAAATTTTTTTAAAGAATTACTATTAAAAATACCATGTTTTCATTTTAAATATTGTTATTTCTTATGAATTCAAACTTTATAAATACAAAGATTAAATAACTTAATTTAATTTAATAGTTTTCTGGATCATTAAACTATTTCCTAATGTTTTCTTCCGTTACACGCCTTTGTAATAGTTTCTGGATTACGGTTGAATATTTCCTTATGCCTTATGATATTTCCTAAAAATATCATTTTTGCCTGGCCTGTATTTTGGAAAATATTCTGGAAGAAGGCAACATCCTGATTTCGTAATCAACCCTGATGGACTTTACATAGGTGTTAAAAGTTCTCGGTATACCTATATATGTATAGAAAAACTAGATTTCTAAAATACATATAAAATTAAAAAAGAAATTGGCTAGAAAAATCGGTCAGCCCGAAACCCCCTAATTTAATTATTGCTAGATTTCGCATCCAAAACTAGAATCAAAAATTAAGATTAAAGAGTCAGCAAATAATATAATATAATTAAATAAATTATTGGAACCCTCATTTTGTATGCAATATTTAATATTCCAAAATCTCACTGAAATTTTCATATATAAGCATCAAAGCATTCAATATAATGGAGGATTCCCGCCCCCCAAACCCGAGCAAACTGATTATTTGAAGCCAGATTTTGTACCCAACTTTAAAACCCCTTCTAATTTCTCTTCATACATAATAAGTCAACAATAAATTATTTAAATTGTTTTTCCATTTTTTCGCGATAGTTTTAAAAAATTTAGCAAGAAAACGAGATTTCGAACGCTCCCGCTGAAAGCCGCATTTAGCCAAATTCACAAGTTATTCTACAATTCATTTTTCTTCGCTCTGAGTCAGAACTGTATAGTCCATTTTCATTTTCTTATCTTTGTTACCGGAATATGAAAGAGTTTACTGGCGTCCCTAACGTTCAAAAACCCTTCCCTTATTTTACCGAAAGCAACCTTCAAAGAATCCTCGCTATATTGCTGAAACATTTTCATTTTGTTTAAAAAATTGTTGTGTAAAAACTTAAAATCTGAAGAAAACGTTGTGTTCGAATAAGGGAATCTAAAACTAATTTGGATTGCCTAAATTCGAACGCCGTGTTCGAAATAAGAAATTTGTGGATTTTCGTTTCCTTTGTTCGAACAGGTCAAAAATATAAACAAATTTTTAATATTTTCCTTTAATTTTTAAGAAAATTCAATAAATAAATATTCCTTTGCATGAATATATAAATTTTTAAACAATTTGCTTACAGATTTCATAAAAAAACACTATTTTCTGCAACCCTTAAAACTCTTTTTTTATTAGCAATTTCAATGAAAAACCCAGTGTTTAAAAACCAGTTTCAAGTTTTAGCGATTTGTGAGATAATTAACTTATTTTTTGTTCTGATTTTTTTTGTAAAGAGTAGGGGAAACTTCAACAAATAAATTAAAAAAAAAACCGTTTTTAAAATAAGTTAAATGTTCTTATTATACTAGTTTTTTTAAAAAGTGTTCGATTATAGGACATGTTCGAAATTAGGCAACACCACCCTACCAAATCATGAGAGTAATTTAAATCTGGTGGAACTTTTCTTTTTCTAAAATTGCGTACATTGACCTTCTTATATATTTGATCTTCATAAGAAGTTTTATAAAAAAACGAATGAGGGTATTCTTTTTCGATTCGAATTATTTTAATGTCATGCCACTTCACTTGGTTTTTATCAGTATCTAGAGTAAAGTTATGTCCCCAATTTTCTTGTAAATTTTTAAGGTCCCAAAAATCTTTGTATGTTAACTCATGCACTCGATATGGAGAGCCATTCTTTTTGGCCGTTCTAATCAATGTAATGTACTCTTGTGGAACATAAAGTGGACTTGATTTGAGATGTCTTTTGACCTGTTTTTCTATTACGCTATGCACATTATCACCTTCATTTTGCGAATGTCCACGAATTAGGTATTTATGTGTAATGCTACGTAGATTGAATTTATTTACTGCATATGAATAGGCAGAAAGTAGATATTTATTTTTCTGTTGTCCAAAACAATTATCTGAATAAAAAATAATGTCTACATCAGGTATTTCGTTGAATTTTTCCAATAACAATATTTCGATAAAATGTAGTACACAGCTTCCAATTTCATTTGCACCGCGTTTCCCTTCTGTTTCATTCCAGAAGTAACACTCAACATTTTTTGCGTACAAATCGTTTATAGTGAAATTAAAACAGTTCATTTTAGATTTATAATAAAAAGAAGAAACTAAACCTTTTGGTAATGGCATTACCGCTTGTAAATCGTATACAGCAACATATGCACCATTCGGATTTTTCTTATCGTTTTCTTTTTCTTTCCGAGACAGTTCTTTCTCTTTCAAGTGTACATCATAAGTGTTAAGTAGTTTTCTTTTTTCACCATCATCTGCATTTTTGAACGATTCACAAAGATCGCACTGATCTTTTTTAGGTACATAAAATGAAATATTAAATTCACCTCTAAATATGCGGTTAAACATGGATAAGTTTGCAAATTCCAGGTGATCTTTTTCGCGAGATTCTTTGTAATCCCGGTAAAGATCTGCAAGACTTTTGCCACTTTCAATAAACTCTCTTGTCGTTTGGGCTCTTAAATAGTGCGACTCTATTTTTGGTATAGATTTTATAAAATTTCTAACACTCTCTTTAATTTCAGGTGCAACTGTTGGTTGTTTACCGTGTTTTCCTCTCATTTCGCCCTGTACGAATCCCGAATCATTCTTCTTAGAGAGTGCTGTGCGAATAGGCCGGTCATTAATGTCAAGAGTTGACTTGAAAAAAGTTTTACATACTCTAATACGAGTCGTACCCACTTCAAAATAAAACGCCGAATTCATTTTTCTATAATTTTGGGTACTTGAATATCGATATTTAGGTCTAATTTCTTTGCAGCGCCTAATAATAAACTCTCTTTGTTTATGTAAATCAGCAAGATTCCAGTAATTTGTAAATAATTTTTCTCTAATTTCATCGTTTATTTTATTACTACAACCCAATCGACACTTTTCCCCACAAGGTATGCGTATTTTTCTTTCAGAAAATTGTTTTTTCGATTTTGATACTGTTACGTAGGATTTTCCTGAGTTTCTTAGTAATTTAATTTTTTTATTTATCCAATTTTCAGGTTTTCGTTCTCTTTTTTTTCCTTTTTTTTGCCTTTCCTCGTTGTCACCATCAGTCTGTTGATCAGCTTCGTTTGAATAGTCGGAGGATGAGGAACTATTTGCAATGTCAGGTTGGTAAATTGGATGATTTTGGTAAAGTGGATCTACCACTTGATCATCCACATCACTCTCATTACTATGGATTGGAGACACATAGTAACAGTTTTTTGGTTTTACTCTAGTCAAACGTATAATGGTAGAATCCTTAGCACTGGTTGACACTATATTATAAACATTGTTTTCATTAACCACAGTCGATGAAACATTTGAATCTGAAGAATGCCTAATGGTTGATGAACTTTCAATATTAGATTGCTGATTTTCTTTATTTGACGTCGTTTCATTGAAACTTGACGTTAAGGTAATAGGTTCTTTTGCTGCATTATTATTGGTTGCCATTTGCACCATCAGTCGTGCGCGATTCCATGAATTCATAATATCCTATATCAAAATAATATTTAAAAAACACTGGATTAACATTATATTCCATCAAAAGTGACATAATTCAAAATTTTATTTAAAAAAACCTAATTAAAAACGAGACTCTTTGTAAATACAAAAAACATTGAGAATTATCAACTACAACGATTTAACTCGATTTAACTAATATTATTTTTTTTGCGGTAGATAGAGTGTAAACAAACTCATTTACGATAATAACTCATAAATTACGATTTTTGAGTTGTGTCACTTTTGAAATACGTGTGCGATATGTAAATTTTAAATAAAACAAAAGCATAATATAATCTCCTTTCTATTCCTCTATCTGAAATTCTGAAAATAATTTTTTTATAAAAGTATTATTTGTTCCATTCTAACATTTTCAAAATTCTATATGCATCTCATTCTCTCTCTATACACAGTTTTATTTTCCCCAAAAATCACGCCATTTTTTATTACTGTTGTATTGTTAGTATGATCTATTGAAAAAAATTAATTCAAATTACTTTACATATATCGGTATCCATTTTTAGAAACATGTTGTACTTCTAATCCAAATTATTAATTAATTGTTAATTAGTTTAATTTTAAAATATAAAATATAACCTGTATATGTACATATGTATGTACCTAGATATTATTTTTTACAGCATTAAAGAACTACGAAATTTAAAAATTAATATCACTTGTTGTCTTTGTCCTATTTTTCTTTTTGTCTCATTCACGCACCTGCATTAGGCACTTTATATATTTCCCCTCGCAAACACAACCAAATAAAATAAGAATAGAATTTTCGCGGCCATGTTTTTTTTTCTTCATAGAAAAAGTTTTTTGATTTTTCATTTTCAAATTTAATAATATGATCGTAATTCGTAGGTACCAAATTTTTTTTACATCAATTTAAAAAATTAATAAAAATTATATTTATAAAAAATTGATACAAATAATGAAATGAGGTAAAATTTTCGCGGCCATCTTAAAAAAATAGGTAAAAAATTCTAATTTAAAGACGACTTTTGAATTTAGTAATTTTTAGTCGCAATTAAATTCTTTAATAAAAATAAAATCTAACATGAACCAACATGAATTAAATTGACGAAAATATAAAATTTGAGAGAAAAAAAACAAATTCGTTTAATTTAACATCCTTATTCTTTAAGCTCTTGAAATTATTAACATGAATTAATACTTTTAAAAGAAAAGTTTTAAATTTGTTTGATTGATTCTTTTAATGTAACATTTTAGATTTAGATCTGTAAAATACACAAAAATTACATTATAATATAAGATTATATTACATTACATTGTATATGTAAATGTTTAGTTAAGACATTTCAATAACATCAAATAAAATATAACATGCATATAATAATTTAACATCTAATTTCAATTAATTTTCGAAAATCGAAAGCTTGAAATGTAAATTTTGCGTGAATTGAATTGCGTTAATGCTAACAAGTCCTTTCCACATTTTAAGGTAATGTTAATAAAGCATGTTATATTGAATGTTAATATTTTAACGATTTTTTTTTTAATTTTTTTATTAGAGAAGAGAGTGATTTAAATATGTAGTTCATTTTAATCATTTCAATTTTCAATTTAGAATTTTATTCGGAACGGTACAGTAGCAGGGCTGTCACTTTACTACAAATGTAGCAGATCTACTACTTTTTATTCATTTTAAACATCTACTACGTAGTAATAAATATCTACTACTATTTACAAATCTTCAGAAGTATATGCTAGTACTATGTTCTCTGCCACATAGTACACCACCTGCGGAAAGGCAATTTTCTAGACTTAACCTAATTAAAACTAAACTAAAAAACAGCCTTAACACAAAAACGATTGAAAACTTAATGTATGCAAGAGAGCTATTAAAGCCTGAACAGCCTTGCTGGGAACCTTCACATTCTGAAGGATTGTTAAATTTTGCACAAAAATTTAAATTTGTAGATGGAAAGTATATACGAAAATAATTTACAACTACTTTATGTGATTTTATAATAATCAAAAAGAATAATACCTATATAGTTTTACTTTTGATTTAATATTTTTATTTACTTTTGTGTTTTGTTAATTAATAATTAAATTGTTGAAATTTTATTAAGTTTTTATTAATTTATTCTTTTGTGAATTCAAATTCTTATTTTCATTTATGTTATTTTTGGTTTTTTTTTAAATTTTAATCTTTGTAAGAAAAGAACAATAATATAAAAGTTCAAAAATTTATAATTTCGTCTAATTTTTTCTTTATAATCCCTAAAATTTGTTCACTAATTCATGAAAAAAAAATCTACTACATTTGCACCTAATATACTACATTTTATCTTAAATTTTACTACTCTCTCTCAACAACGAAGTGACAGCACTGTACAGTAGGAAAGGAAAATGAAGATGATAATTGGAATGAACAATACCTGCAGATATATCTAAATTAAATTTTCCTTTAGATTTTAATGATCTGATTTTTTATTTAAATAATATCTAATATTAAAAACTAGTAAAGTAATTTTATAAATAATTAAATATTATTAGCATTTAAAAATAAATAATTAATATGTAAAATAAGACGCAATAGTTTTATTCTGCGGATTTCTAATTTTTTTTTTGCAAGTCAGTACCTAATTATTAATATTTGTTAATGTATGTGTGTGAAAGAGAAGAATAACAATTAATCAGTTGAAAAGAAGAGGAAAATGGATGATACAAGAAGTCGAAAAATTTAGCGGGAACCTACAACGTATTTAGAAGAAGGTTTTGAAAATTATCTGCAATAAAATTAGAACCTTCATTTAAAAAATTTTTTTGGAAAAATTTAAATTTATCATAAAGAATTCCAAAATATGCAATAAAAGGAAACGTACCAATAAAAATTTTTTTTAAGGTAATTTCAAAAGTTTAAAATTTGTGTGGATTATAAATTAAAATAAAATTGCGAATTAAACCAAAAATAATAAATTTATAATACTAGGTATTAAAAGAAAGCAAAATCAAATAATATGTCTACTTTTACTACTTACAATAACTTAAATATCGGAAAATGAAAAACTTTATTAAATATGGTCAGTAGTTGTACCTACTCCTTATAACAAAACTTTTCACTATTCAAATATTTTTTTATTCTAGGTATCAAATAAAGAAGAATAAGTTTTGTAACAATATTATAATCCGGCAAGTGAACTATGTAGTTTTCTTTAAATTATATTTTAATTTATAATACATATTTATTTACATTGAAGTCTTCTTGAAAATATTGTACACGACCATTGTATATTAATTTGTTTAAGACTTTTGGGACTATATATGCATGTACATAAGTACTTATTATGTTTTAAATTAAGCTAAGTTCAACTTGAGCTACCTACCATTTTAAGTTATAAACATTTTTGTTTGAATAAATGTCAACCAACTTTACTAACTAAATGTTTGTAATTAACCAAAGTAAAAAAGCGAACCTTTGATATCAATTTTTAACGAAATAGAAAAAAAAAACATACATACATATAAGTTTAAAACATTTATTCGATAAATTCCACAATAATATGTTATATTCAAAATAAAAAAAAAAAACAAGATTATAATTACGTAACAATTGGTACTTATTGTTACTTGTAACAAATCTTTGAACTGTAAATTTATTTAGTAAATTTTTTGTGATGCATACCTATAAACTATAATAAAAAAAGTTTCATAAATTCCTTAAAATGGTGCCTATTACTTCAAATTTTCATTAGAATAAAATGCCCACAGAAAAACTTCAATATTTTATTTAAAAACAAAAATTTTACACTTAATATACTTCTATGTAAATTATATACAATTTACAATAAATAACTTTAATTTTAACTTTTAAGATAAGTATAAGTAGGTATATATTGTATCTTGTAAGAGTAAAAGAAAATTGTTGGAGCTATAATGATCCCTAAAAGGTATTATTGGAAATAATTTTCACCAGAGGTTTACGTTTTTTGTGTTATTCGTTTATCATTATAGTGATTGAGTTCAGATGAATTTGCACGATATTTTTTAAGGATTAGTTATTGAGTTAACATACCAATTATATATAAATTTTTATATAATATATTAATGTTCACAAAATAATAGCACACTAAAGTATATACTTAAGTATTTTTAACAATATGAATTTTATATATTTTTATTACTTTAAATATGGATTACTTTATGGCCAATACTTTATAAAATTATATACATTTTAATCATAATGTTGGATTAAAAAAAAAAACAAAACAAAGTAGGTATAAATATCTCCTTTTAAAAATATAAATACAGTTTAATTAAAATACTTATTTAAATTATCTTAAGAATTTTGTTGATAAATATCATCATGATTTGGATGCTTGAATTACCATAATTCACAACCAATACCTACAATTTAAATCATAAAATAATGATAATGTGATAAGAAATTTATTATGTGGTATATTATAAAATATTTGGTTTATGATCTGTATTATATATTTATTTTTATGATAGCCTCAGAGGTCTCCATATATTACTCTTTTGTTATTTGGCTTATAAGAGAAATTTATTTTTAAAGATAACTTTTTTTTTGCTTACAGGTTCATTCTCCCTATAAATTTATTTTAAATTGTAGGTTATATATAGGGTGAACTCTTACGTTTTAGTTTCTTTTTATTATTTAAATGCTTTTGTGGAGCTAATAAATAAGTTTTAGAAAAAGATATGTTCAATTAACGTAAAACAATTAAAAATTCGTAACAGCTTTCTAAATGAGCGCCAATATTATAAATCTTGCAAATATAATAAGAAAATAAGAAAGATATTTATGTATTTAAGTATTTCTATGTAATTTATATTTAAAATTTCTCACTATCATACCTACACCTTTTTACTCCTATAAGTTAAGTTCTTGTGAGTTTTAAAGTTGGAAATTTTTTGGAGTTCTATATAATTTTTACAATGTTTTTTTAGAATACAACTCTTTTTTTGTGAGATTAAGCTTAAAGGTGTTAATATAAAAATTTGCTACAGAGTTTAATATCTAATTTATATTGAAATATTTTTTTTACTAACAACATGTTTTAAAATACTTTTTGTAGACTTAATTTAATAGGTAAGATACCTATACTTTTACCATTTCAAAGAATTTTTTCTTTAAAAGTTTTATTTTTAAATGTAATGCAAAAAAAAAACAAATTTTATTTTTATTAAGAAAAAAAAAGTACTTCAACATTTTTTAAAATAAATCTGTAATATAATTAAATTCTTTTAAAAAATTATAACTATCCACTTTAACTCCAAAGAATTTTTATAATTTTAAAGCCTTATTCAAATATTAAAAAAGAATTCCATCTTTTCTCAAAGGTTTTTCTAGATCTAAATTTTTTTTTGCTTTATTCTAGCATTAAATATTTTTCCTCTAAAGTTTGAAACAACAAAAACTAAATCTTCAAAAGGTAAATACCGCAATAATGATGAATATTTTGTTTTTTTTTTAACATTGCTACACATCAAAACATTAAATTTTCTTTTTAATTTAAAAAAAAAAAATTCACCTCAATTCAATTTTTATGTTTGTTATTTAAAAAAAAATTATGAAACTCAGTATGAAAATTCCTTGTTTTTGTTTTTTTTTTATTCATTTTTCCAATAAAAAAATTCCAAAAGGCAGCCAACAAGTGAAGTACTCACTCCAAATTTTCAAAGTTAAAAAAATACCAGAAAAAAAAAACTCATTACCCCAACAACAAGAACAATTACTTTTTTTTTCTGTTTTTTTTTTTTTTTGACAAGTAATCATAAACAACCACTTCCGTTGGATTTTGTACTTTTTTTTTAAAAGAAAAAAATACAAAAACAAAATAAAAAAAGTACTGAAATAAAACTGATTTGTTTTTTATGACAACATCAAAGAAAAAAAATAAAATATAGCATAAAAAACTAGCAAGTTTTATGTTGCAGGTAACACTAAAGGAGAAGTTCTGTTTTTATATGCAAATGAAAGAAAAATTACTTTATATTTTGATTTTCTTTTTTTTTTTTTTTTTTTCAATTCCAAAATAGAAAAGAAAAAAGTGGTTAAATTAAAAAAAAAAAAGTTTTTCTTTAAACAAAAACTAAAAATAAGAAAATAAAAATTGAAAAGCGGAAACATATTATAATCGGATACAGTAATTGTGTGTAAACATGACCTTATTTTATTTTGACATTTTAGCAATTTATACTAAATGGAAATTGGAATAAGTAAGTTAAGTTGTCAATTTGAGAAGAGAATTATATACTAGTAAAACCAAACATGAATATATGGTAGCGTTGTGGAGAACATCATGTACTGTTTTCCCCAATCATTTGAAATGTGAGTAATAAAATAGACTGTATTGTGAATGATTATGTACTGATATGATAAATATTTATTTATTAACAGATTGTAATGTTCATATATTAAAATAATGAACAACATCATCTTTATTATTAAAGCCCATTTAAAGTTTCCTTGATAAAAGTTTTTTTTTTTTATAAATTAGTAAATATCATTTTTTTTACACTTGGGATTTCATTGTATTTTAAATTGTTTGTCAGCTTTCTTGAGACCATATTTTCATATCTGATTTTTCCTTTTAGTTGATCTTTTACTCTCAATTTGTTGACATCTAGTGTTCAAGTAGCGGTCTAAATTTTTAAATTAAAAAAGTTAGCCTAATTTTTGTATAATAAATATAGTTTTATTTGATGTCAATAAAGTAATTATTAATTCCGACACCTACATTTAAAGATGCACTTTCCTTGCAAAATTTTTATAAAATCAATTATGAGGTATGTATCTACAGTAGACTTAAAGGAGTACTCGTATATAGTATCCACTAGAATCATTTTCATTGAACTCTGTTAGGTTTTGTTGTTTTTGTAGTCTGCCAGGTTATACCTATTGAGTTTTATAGCTTCATTATTATTGTTCTGTGCTAGGTGTTAATTGGCCGATCACGTATTCTGCAGCATAAAAGATTCCTTTCATGGGCCATTTCTGTTTATGGGCCGATGATTCCTTACTGTTTTAGCAACGTGAGCTTGTCCACCTCTATTTTGCTATTTAGTGTGCTTTTTGTTGCTCTTCTGTTAAATTCTATAAATCTCTATTCATATGATTGTTCTAAGCCAGTTCCACTTAAATTATAATTCTTTAAATCAATCTTTAATTTTTTTGAATGCCTACTTTTTACATCCAACAAGAAGGTGTAGTAAAAAAATTAATTGTTTTAAAAAAGAATTCCTTTTTAAGATAAACAACCATTTTGAAAAGTGTTCCTTTTTTTTTTTCAAGCTTTCTCTGAATTTATATTTACAAGATAGTCAACAATCCCTTATGGTTTATTCGAATCGCCGAAAATCAGAAAAAAAAATTTGCATGTAAAAAAGTTAAAAACAAAAAAAAAAAAAAAAACATTTGCCAACAATTTGCAAAATTCTTAAGAATTTTTTTAATATTATTTTTTTTTGCTTTTAAAAGAAACTTTCAGATTTAAATTATTTTTTGTTTTTATTTTGTTTTTTTTTTTTTTTCAAACAAAAAAATTTTTGTATTGCTTATAAAAAAAAAACAAAAACCGTGAAAATATTCGCAATTTTTCGAAAAAATAAAATAAGGGTGAAAGGAAATAAGGGTTATTATAAACAAAATGAAAATTTATCAGATGAGAGGAAAAAAACTTGTTTCATCAAAAAGTTATTTAACAAAATTTTGTCTTGTCATTAAAAAAAATATTATGAAAAGTTGCCAAGAATGAAGTAAAAAGGGGGGAGGGGTATTGACTTTTTAAGAACAGAAAAAAATTATAAATTAAAATTATTGCAGATGATGATGATGACATACTGCAGTGATCTGATCCGCTATTTCTTTTGATTTTTTGTTATTTTTATTTATTTTTTTGTAATAAAGTTTAATTTCAAATATAAATTAAATATGTATAGATAATAAAATCGGTATTAAATCGTTATGTAGTTTGTGATGGTATAAGAAGGATTTATGTTATGAATTAAAGTAAGTATAAGCAAAAGAATATTTAAAATTTTATTTATTTTTTTGTATAAAAGTTTTTGTACATAATTTATTTTTAGTTTTTATTTATTGGAAGACATGTTTTTAATCTCTTGCAAATGATAATGATGATGATTATTATGGTAATGAAAATTTAATTTTGAATATTTGTATTTAAGATTATTTTGTGTCAAATGAAAATATATGTATCTCTTAAAGAATTAAAGAAAGTTGAAGGGGAACTGACTGATGATATTTTGATTATTAAAGAAGAAAAATGTAATCGGAAATTTAAAACACGTGTTAACTCTATTAACTTGATAAATGTGGTAATTTATTTATTTTAAATTAGTTTACTTATGTACTTACTAATATTTCTTGGATTTGAAGGGAAAATTGTCTTTCTGAAAAATGATAAAATATTAAGAAGTACATAATTTGTAGAATGGATGGAATGTTAAGTATCTGATGTAATAACATTTTTTATACCATAAAATAGATATAGAGGGGTAAATTAGCTTTGATGTGGTGTTTCTAGTTACCGTAAGTGTGGAAGCTAGATATGGAAAAGTATATACATCAGGGTCAGCTCCTGATTCGCTTTAATGATGTTTGTCCGCCTGTTCGTGCGTTCCTACGGCGGAATATTGAAAAAATTATAATGAAATGTATGATGTAGTTTTACTAATAGTAAATGTTAGACGGGGATTGCAAATGCATGAAATCGGACTATAGTTGGGATTCTGAGAGCTTCCAATAGAACCAAGACAAATGGAGTGTACTCAGAAACCAACTATGATAGAACATTCAAATTTTAGCGTTTCTTGCTATTTCCTATTTAACCATTCCAAGATTTTCACATCGATTTTGATTTTTGTATCGATTTCGATTTTTTTATCAATTTCGATTTTTTGAATTGATTTCGATAATTGTATCAATTTCGATTATTGTAGCACTTTTGATTTTGTATCAAATTCGATTTTTGTATCTATTTTGATTTTTGTATCGATTTCATGAAATTTCGTACAAGCGTGTTCTGCAGTATTTAAATTTTGCATTCCCGAAAATTGGGGACAAATTTAGGTGGTGGCTCGGGTACCTCCCACACACTTCTTCAGTGTTAACAAGCATATCTTCGAAATTAAAGATGGAGACTTTAAATACAAGTGTTTAAGCGAAGAAGTATTTGTATTCTGTTTCCATTTCTGACCTACTGTTTTTTAATTACTTGTTTTTAATTTAAAATGCATTAGAGTAAACTTAAACTTGCTCTGATGAATGGACTTGTTGATAGTGCATGCTTTACAATTTTATATCAGTAATTTACTTTCTAATCCAAAATTCTTAAATAAAAAATTGTTTTAATAAAATGATATGTTATTCCATTTCAGAGCTTTAGAAATAGAATAAAATATTGATTATACTGAAACGGTTTAGTTTTTATAGTTTAGATAAAAAATGAAACTATTCATTTCTCAACTGGTCTGGTTTTAGTCTTATTATAACCACGACCTGACTAAATATATATATATTTTTTTTTTTTTTTTTTTACACGCTAGTCAAACTCTAGGAAAACGAATTCCTTTATACATAGCTAAAAAATAGATATGTCAGCTTGGCTATGGGGCTAAGGAGTTAGAAGGAAAATAGGATAGAAGAGGAGAGTTGGATGGTAGGTTAGAAACAAACTTATTTAAGTTCTTTTTAAAACGTTGGAAATTGTATAAAGGTTTCCTATCAGAGGGGAACACATTGGATGGAAGCATGTTCCATATTCTAGCAGTTCTCACAATAAATGAGTTTCCATAACCAGTTTTGAGCCACCTAGGGATTGCCACTGGTGTTGCGTTGGAATTGTTTAAAGAGAGGCATTATTGATTTTAATTCAATAGAACAAGTGTCAATACCTACAAGATATCTATAAAAGATAGTGAAAGCTACAATATTAGGACGAGTGCTAAGAGGAGTGAAAGTAACCTGGACAGAAGGGTCTCCCATTAGGCAATTATACAATTATTTTAAATAGGACAATTGGAGACTTGTTTCTAAAAAAGAATGGAATATGGAAACGTTTTTGCCACCTAAATCTTTTATTTCAAAGTATTCTTTGAAAATAAATTTATATTTATCAACACCGAAGCAAACCTTCTTTTTAATGTAATTTAAATAATTTTTTCGCATTTGTAATTCAACAATTAAATTTTTTTTTAAATTTGGTCTTGCAACTTAAGAATTAAAACTTTTTTGGAATGATCCCAAAAAAAACACGTTTTATTCCTAATTCCTAGATTATTAAGACATTTTCTTTTAAATTTAACATTCTGTTATCCTTTTTTTTTTATTTCACATTTTCATCAGCAAATTTGTACTGACATTTTCAAGGACCTTTTCTATCATTTTCTTATTTTTTAAAATATTGAATACAGTAGTATGTAATTTCTATGATCAACTGACATGATGTACAATGACAAGGATGAACCACTAAATAAAAAAAATTTAATATTGTTCTGTTATGATAATATTAACAGCCACAAAAAAATTAACTTACCTTCTATACAATAATATACAGTACCTATACCTTCCAAAATGGATTAAGGGCGAGGGGTAAAATGATCTGATTTAAATTCAAGAGAACCTTTAAATTTTAAAGAATAATAAAGAAAAACAAAAAAAAAATCTTAAAATAGAAAGGAACACGTAATTGAATTTATTCAATCTAACAAGTATTATTTAATGCTCTGAAAATTTAAAGTACTTACAATTAATATATACAGATCCTTTCTTTATATAAAAGGTCCTACAATTACATAATTTATTATGCTCTAAATGGTGTGAAAATATATTTTTTTAGATTGTGGCATTGCTTCTCTCTTAAAATATTAATGCAGGATAATGAAAAAACCCAAAAACTTAAAGGAATAGGGAAAGATTTTTCAAAGAAAGATGAAGAGATCTTTATCTTTATTTAAGAAACAGAAAAAAAAAAAAATAGGGGCTGAAAAATTTCTTTAAGACAACAATAGTCAACAATGCTATTATAATATTATCGGAGAAGTCTGTCAGAAACTGGAAAAAAAATTAAAAATTATTTTATATGTGTGTGAAATATGGGTTAAATAGTGGTTTTTTACTAATTACCATGAGGAGGTATATTTAAGATAGATTGCCTCCTGCATGTCAATGAATAGAAAAATAAATAAGTATGAGGGGGAATCTTGTAATATCTTTTTTTTCTCATATTAAAATCAAAATGTTGAAATATTATGTCATCTGAAGATGTTTAAAGTTTTTTTTTTTTAAATTTATGCTTGAATTGAATTCTTACAATTTATATTCAATTTTATTTAAAATGATTTTTTAGGTACTAAGTCATATTCTATAATGTTTTTTACATTTTTAAAAAATTGAAAAGATAAAAACTAGATAATTGATGAAATGATAAATGAAATTCCCAGCATAGGCATGGTAAAAATATTGCAGATGTTAAAAAACTGTATTGAAGGACCTTCGGACCTATAATAAAACTAGTAAGTTTTGTTTATATTTAGTAAATGAGGTTAAAGGTTATACAAAGAGATCCTTTGTGCCATAAATTTGATAAAAAAAGTTTTTTTTTTATATTTTTGGATCTTTAAAAGGCTGATTTTATTTTACAGTCAATCAAATACTTAACTAATTTAATTTTTCATTTAAAATAAAATTTTGGAACTCTTGTTTTTAGAAAGCAGTTTGATTTGTTGTTTAATAAGACTGAAATTTTATGATTAAATGAGTTGAGTTATAAAATTTAATTAAACAAAAGCTGCTAATTTTAGAATCCTTATATAGACATCTGGTCTTATTTGGACTAATGTTATTATTGAAATTAATTTTTATTGCAGATATCAACATGAGATAATAGAATATTATACCATGTAATTCCAAAAAAGTCATTAACAGTTTTCAATAGTGACAAAAAGTTCTTAGTTAGTTAAAATAGTGACAAAGTCCTCGTTAACGTAAGGGTGCTTTTATGTTGGACGTGCGATAAGTGATGAGAAAGTCGATAAGAGCATAGCGTAAATAGGTTTTTATATTGGACCATCGCTTTGATGATCGATAAACAATATAAATTTTCTACGGTATACTCTTATCGACACTCTTATCACTTATCGCAGGTCCAACATAAACGCACCCTTACGCAGAATTATCCAATATGAAGAAAGTAAGGGTGACATCGTAAATATCGTAAAAGAAACTTCAACCTGATACAATGTGAAAATAATACAATGTAAAATTTCTGAACGCATTGTGTCGAAAATACAATGTATTTTGTTTACAATTCTAATTGCTTCAAAATGAAATGTCAAAAATTTAAATTTTTTCTGCAGAAACAATCTTAAAGAAAAGTATAAATTAATATTTACCATGGTTTTTTTTTTTTTAAATTAGGGACATCACCACCGCAAATAAAATAAAATTCAACTGACCAAAATTCAAATTAAAACTCCAAATAAATTTTAATTTTTTTATTTGTGTATCCAAAAAATTTTCGATACTCAATTTAACAACACGCGTCGTGAAACTGGGTCGCGAATACAATGTAAAATGAATTTACGATCATGAGACAATGTAAAATTTTTGAAGTTTACATTTACGATCATGCGACATTGTATTCACGTAGTCGCAAACACATTTACGATGTCAGGGTTATTAAAAGTCTTCTAAAGACAAAATACTTTGAATGAATTTAAGCTAATTGCAGCTTTTGTAGATCTGTATTAATAATATATTAACCGCTCTTATAATTTTATCGAGTTTCAAGACAAGTTATTTTATAAAAATTTCAAATAGATGTCATTCTATTCTGATTCAAATGGATGATCTAATGAACTTCTAATCCCAAATGTTATCAAACTTATTATCATAACACTACGCTTGCCTATTTTAGATGTCAAATCCAACTCAAATATGTCCAGTTGAGGAACTTACAACTATAATTTTAGTTATATAACTTTAATTACCATTATTAAATATCCCACACAATTTCGTCCATTAGATAATTTTTTTTTTCATAAATTTTACAAATGATCCTTCCATGCTTTTCCAAAAAAAAAAAAAAAAAACTAAAACACATTTTCAAATTAAAAAAATATTTAAAAGTCATCGGAACATAATTTATCTTAACTTAACTGTAAAAGAAATAAAGAAAACATTAAAATTTCATTATACCATACATATAATAAATAGTATCTGATATTTGATATACAACTGTAAAAAGGGACCTCCTTCTTCAGGATGACTTACACAAATATATAGTTAATACTCACAAAATTAAAATAAAACGGTTGCATTGTTCTTATTTTTGAAATGGAAATGGAAAAAAAAAAAAAATAATTTATTAATTTTAATTTCTAACAATTTTTTTTGTATATGTATGTGTATATTATGAGAATAAACTGTCATTAATTAGAAAATGAGTAAAAATTTTAAAACACAAAAAAAATATCCTTCAAACCAATATTTAGTAATTCTTAATGATCTAGAACTGACATGGGTCTATTGGAATTTTATATTGTTAGTATTTTAATATATGTATGAGTGTATTTATTTTTTTGTTATTCTGCTGGTTTTTATTTTTTTTTAAACAAATTAAGTTATGACCATGAAGAATTAATATTTTTATTTCTTTAATTTTTATCCTGAACCCTAACATATAAGATACGCCTCAAACTTTTTCAATATTATTATTTTTATTCTTTTGGCTTTTTCTGTTTTTGGAACTTAGGATATACAATGTTAATTTTATGAAAAATTTTCGGGACATTAATTAAAATAAAACAACAAATTAAAATTAATGGAGATTTTATGTTTAGAGCATTTTAAAAAAAAATGTATAAAATTTTTCTGCAATACTTCAAATGTTTGTAAATAGAGTCAGGAATTTTGGTTTATATCATTTAAGTATATTTATTAAATTTTTTTTTTTAAGGAAGGACTTGTATAGTTTCGAAATCCACGTATTGGAGCGCACGTAGCTCATGTATAGGTATAGTGGTGCGACTTTAACACTCCAAACTTGTAACCCCTTTTGAACCAAACTCTAATATGAGACCAGGAATACAAACATACAACTTGATTTCGAATATATGGATGTGAATGGATTTTTGGGGATAGGGTTTGGGAAATTAAGAATTCTTGGATTATGGGGGATGATGAAAATTTAATAGGCTAATTAGAAAATTGGTCCTAATGTTTTTAATGTTAAACACTTCTCTAAATCTTGCACATATGAATTACTAACTTTAGAATGGATGGGATGATGGGATGAAATGAATGTTTTCACATAACAGAAGGTTAAAGAACTCTATTTATTAAATTTTAGAAGCTACAAGTCACTAAAATCCTATCAACACATTTGATAACTGAATAGATAGATACTAAACGAATCTTAAGCCCTCCTTTAATAGTCTGAAGTAATCTTAATTGATAAACTTTTAAAAAAGTGAATAAATAATTTATATCAAGTTTGTTTTAGATTTGGATGACTTAAGGTGTACATCTTAAGACTTAATTAAAGATTTATTAAGATTTCAATAGATTTCTTATAGTTATCGTCCTGTTAAAATATCCTAAGACCATAATAGTTAGGGTTTATAACTAAATCCAAAAATAAAACCCATAATGACTTACCAAAAAAAAAAATTCCACAAGGACTAACAGACTGAATAAAAATGCTTCTTTTCCAGAATATTTCGAAAAAGTACAGGATATTACTTTTAATGGCAATATTTTTCTTTTAATACAGTTTGGAATCTTGTCACCATTTGAATTTTGAATTTATGGATTTTTTATTTTTGGATTTCGATTTGTAGATTTAGTCACCAACTCTAATAGTAAGACATATTTTCGCTTCTCTTCAGTTATTATGTGGAGCAGTTAAAATGCTTATCTCATAATTCTGGCATAAACTTGGAAGAGATTTGTTTAGCGATTTTAAACCTCATCTGTACTATCAGGAAGAGATCTGTACTTGGAAGAGATTAGTTTAGGGATTGTAAACCTCATTCATACTACCAGAAATATTTAGGGTCTTTTAAACATTCCATTAAGAAAAAAACCATAAGAATCATTCATCATCTGCAGATTCCCTGACAATCTATAGGATAGATCTTCCACTCCTATATTAAACCGTTTAAATATCTTATTTTTTCTGGGCATCTTGCTAAATATCATTTACTCATTAGCTTTATTTTGATTTTTTTAAAGGCATCAATTACTTTTAATTTCCATGTTCTTTCCCAACTCACACCAACTCACTTCTCTTCTTTTTAATTACCCCAATTGTTCGGAACCCTTAATTGACATTTTAATATTAAATTAGCTTTTTAACAATTAACCTATCCCCAATTTAAGTTGAAATTATAGTTTGAATCTTCTTCTGAAATTTGTTTAATTTTTTTAATGAATTCCATAACTGTCATTCATTATTGACAAGAGTAACTTTTCGTATATTAGAATAATGTTCTTGGACCATGACTTAATTATTATTTTTTTTTTGTACTTTTGAGTTAGAAAGAAAGAATTAACAATTTAAAGAAAGTACTTTAAGAGAGGGGTTAAAACTAAAAATCATACTATAGAAAAGACAATTCACATAGATAATAACTCACAAATTTTATATGCTTTTGGAACTGAGTCTAAAGAAATGAAAAAAAAAAAATGATAAGAAAAAGAAAAATCGAAAATGAGAAACAAAACCATCATGACAAACAAAAATTAAAGGAAAAAAATAAATATTAAACTGATCCCTTCTAATTAAGCCGGAAAGGTTCTAATTTATGAGTGTTTTTTTTTTTTTATGACTCAGTTAATTTTTTTTTTCCTTCTGGTCCGTATAATAATGTCCGTTCCAGACCTTCTTATATATATATATATGTATATATTTTTTTTGTATACGTTTTTATGAGCATAAATAATTGCGGAACATGACATGCTTCTATTTTTATTTAGTTAAATTGATGCCAAACATTGGTTACAAATTAACTTTCATTTTTTTTTTGTAAATTCTAAATTCTAAATTGTTTGCTTGTGATGGAGGTTTTTCTGTTAAGTCTTTTAAATCAATGACTTGTTAAAAATGTTCAAAATGAAATTAAAAACATAGAATAAAATTATTTTCTTAATTTTTCAAAACTAGATTTTGATATTTATATAAATTTGGTAGTATATAAGTATATTTTCATTCAATGTAAATGTTGGAGGTTCATCATGGTTTTGTAAATTTATTTATAATACATGTTATCTTTTAAGATGTTTATTTTTTTTTTATTTATTATTCACAGGGTCGTAAAAAGTGCTTAGCAGCGAACCCCTTTGTTTATATTGTTATATTAATCTATTTTTTCTAAAGATATATAATTATTAATTATTGACTAAGCCATTGATTTGAACCCAATAACGAATGGTGGCTGAGTCTAATCGAAAACCAGCAAAGTATTTTCACTTTCACTGGGATTGGAACCCGGGCCTTTCGCATGAAAGTCGGCACTTTAACCACTGTGTCATCCTGCTATATATATGATAAGAAATTTGGGAATTTTGTGAGACGTAGAATTGTAAACTTAGTTTATTAGAATATTTGAGATGGAATATATCAAGATCCAAGAAACAAATATTATTAGTCATTGTTTAGTATTTTCAAGCTTAGTAAGACGTATGATTTATGTAGCGTCTGTAAAAGTAAGGAGATTATCAGTTTTTTGAAGTTGTGGTTTGAGTTACTAGTCAAATTAATTGTTAAAAAAAGACGGTTTACCGACCCTGAGTAACAGATGGTTGAAACAGCTGAAAAACATTAATGTTGGGCGTAACAGGATAAAGCAGGATGGTTTTAAAGTAAAATTAATATATCTGATGAAATGTAATTCAAAACCTCTGAAATTAGTTAGTCTGTCAAACTAAATTACCAGATTTGGGGAATATTATGTTGATTCATAATAAGAGCTGATCCATTTTGTGATTCACATTTAATTTTTAAGAGTCAAAACTAGTTTCAAAGTAAGTATTTTAGTAAGGCGAACAGAACAGAAGATCTATTATATATTTTGAATTTTGATTCACATGAACCAAAAACATTAAATTTTGATTCGTATTTAAACATCGAATTCAGTCAGTGATGTTTTGATTCGTTTATTGATTCACGCGCAGTAGATTTAATGTTTCATCAAATTTTAATTACTGTACTCCCTATATATCATCATCATAACACATACAACCGGCTTATTAGGTCACACAACTGCCGGACACGGCTGAGTTTTTGTTCATAAATATAATTTGAGTTCGAAAATCGTTCGAATTTTGAGCGCTCTCCAACTATATATTAATCGGCTTATTGTATCACAAAATTGCCGGTCGCTGGACTTTTAAGCGCTTGGTCACTTTAATTACTTTTTGATTCATAATGCTAAATGAATTAATTTAATTTACATTTAGAATTCCTACCATTTAGGAATCTTTAGAACATATTTAATCATTGAATATTAAAAAACATAGCACTTATAACAATCCTATGATAGACCACATTTTTAATCTAATTACTCTCAAATTTCTGCTTTTAATTTATCATTTCAATATACACTGATAGTCTTGACTTTTTATAGTATTATTGTCCTGCGTTGCTTCAATGATTTGGTGGCAAAAAAAAAAATATTGTGTTTTTTTTTTTAGTTATCATTAATGCCAGCTTAAAGCACCACAGATAATTGATGAACTGTTGAGTCATTTCGAGAAAAAAAAACGAAAACAGACAAATGAATCATGTAATGGAAATTAAGAAAAAGTATAAATGTGTGTGTGTGTGTAGTTATTAGAAGAAAAATGAAATGTCTGTTTTTAATTTTCTTTTTTATTTTTTTTGATTTAAATTCAAAATGAAATAGATACAAATGAATGAATATGATATAAACTCTTTTCGAGTGAACTTGGTCCTTTTAGCTTTTCAACCGAAAGTATTTGTTGAAATTTGCTTTAAATACTTGTTTATTTGAGTAAGGTTAAGTTCGTAGATAGAGCAAATTGGACGACCGAATTGGGAGATTGCCATACAAAAACACTAGACATTTCAAGGAATCCCGAGTACTAACTGTCGGAATGAGTTTAAATTTAGTCCACAGACTATTTACGGGCATCAATGAAAAATAGCTTTTTCGTGGATTCTAAATTCTAGGCGTTCCGGGAAAAAATTTGGTTCACAGACTATTGACGGGCATCAATGAAAAATAGGTTTTTCGTGGATTCTAAATTCTAGGCGTTCCGGGAGTGTCAAGTTTTAATAATTTATAAAAATAATAAATTTTGGAAGAAATGCTTTTCTTTCCAAAAGAAAGAACGACTTCGCAGATTGGCCAAATTGAGACATGGAATCAGCAGGAATCCCAGCAGATGGGCCAAATTGACAATGGGATCAGGAGAACTCCCATATAAAATAACCAGACTAAAGTCTTTGTGCTTATAACATAACATAAATCCATCCATTCATCCAAATCCATAAATCCATCTCGTGTTATTAACATAACATACCCCAATTTTGAACACCCTATACTATCTATCTTGGATTTGCACCTAAATATTTGTAGATTATTTTTGAGGGGTGGGCTTAATAGTCGAACTTTCTTAAATTTTCTTCAAGCAACGGGGCTGATTTAAAGAGACCATATTCATTTGAACAAAGGACAACTTTTAATTGAATAAAGACCAAGTTCAGGTTAGAAGAGTATATATACATTATAGCAATAAATCTTATACAATACAGTAACTATTACTGTTGGTTTTAATATTACTTGATTTCATTTGTCAGCGTCGTAATATTTTTCACTCGCATCACATTGTCTTTATTTTGACATAATCATGAGTTCTTCGTTTTTCATTAGTCGTCGAAAGTTGTCATGACGATGAGTTTTCTTATTTTACAGTTCCCTTATAATTTTCAATGTTCGTAAAATTGAATGAATTCTCTAGATAAAGTTTTAAAATATATGTATGTATATTAATAACATGATTGTTTGAATATCTATAAAGATGAAACGATACTCATTTATAATATAGTTGATTCGTTGACTCGTTAGGTTCAACGTAAATATTCTTCCTTTTTTTTATGTTTTGTTTAATTTTAGAATTTTTGTGATTAATGAAGATGACCATAAAAGACATTTTTTTTTTTATTTTAATTGAATATTTATGATCATAAAATGATTAAGCAGTAAATTTTTTTTAAAATTAATGAATTAATGAATGAATAAAAGAGAAATAATTAATTTTAGAAAAAAAAATAAAAAAATAATATTAAATTAACAGGAAGTTAATTTGTTATATTCAACCCAAGTTTTAGATTACAAGATTATATTAAAATATAATTAAGAAAAAGATACAAAATATATATATATATATATGTATATATATATATATATATATATATATATTGTATCTATTTTGTAATATGAGACCTTCCCAGTTAATGAGAAATTAATTAACAATATTTAAAAAAAAAAAAAAATTTTTATTTTTAATTGAATTTATCTTTAGGCAATATTTTAAATATTTGTCAGGTTTTATTAAAAACTTTCATGTTGATAGATAAATGATTCATTTAGATTTTTAATTAAATATTAGGTTTTGTTAAAAAAGAAACATGCACTTGTATAATTTATCATTGACTGGAATTTTAGAGGGTAAAGAAAAGAAATTCGGACGTTTCATGAGATGAGAATTGGTCGGAACTTCTACAGAAAGTTCACAAAGACATTCGGAGAAAGCATTGGACAATTTCGGAGCATGCGGGCAGACTGAAATTTTGTCATAAAATTTAATTTCTCGGTTGTCCTGATTGTAAATAATTCAAATGTTTGAATAATAAAGACACATTGCTTTTTATTACTTCATGACATCTTCTTGGCATTGAACAAATTAGATTTTCTATTATATCAGGGGAAATAGAGTTCCATTCATTTATAACAGGTTCATATAGCGCTGTTTTATTTGTGCAAACAGTTCATCTAATGATGCTGTCTACAATTGACCATTGATTCTCTATGGGGTTGAAATCTGGAGACTGTGCTGGCCATTTTAAAGTCTCTGCTTTAGTAGCCATTCAGTTGCATATAGAGACTTAAGTTTTGGGTCATTGTCGTGTTGAAAATGCCATACTAGCGACATATTTTCTTCTGCAAAAGGGTACATTAGGTCCTCTACAATCATTTTATAATCCGATGCTCTCATTATTCCTTCCATTTGATATAAAAGACCAATTCCATGACCAAAAAACATCCCCAAATCATGATTCCACCCCCTCCATCCTTAACTGTTTGGTTACAATAACTTGGATTCAATCGTCTGCCTTTCGGTCTCCTTACCTGCTTTCTGCCATAAAAAAGCACCTGCAATGACTTAATACATTAATATAGAAAAGTTTCTATTTGTTTTGCTCAATAGTGTATATGTAAGGTACAAAATTTTTTGAACAAATAGTTGGCATATAACCGTAATCCAAAAGAGTATACTAAATTTAACACAGCTTTTGTAACGCTGTAAAGAAGGGGGTTCGTAAGATAATTCAAAGAATCTGTTTAATCTAATGGAGCGGGTTTAAATAGCTGCCATACAACTTGCTTTTAATATAAATACAATTTAATATGTAATACAGCTATAAGAATTGGAAATTTTGGCAAAAGTAGATCAGTTTAATGTGTCAACGTTTGCACAAAATTGTTGGTTTGAATTAATGCTATTTAATTTATATTTTCTTTTTCAGTCTTACGGTAAAGTCTTTTAATTTGTGTATTCGAAATTTTTCCAAATACATTTAACCGGATGGTATAATTTTGATTCTACGTTCATAAGGGTATCCTAGAGTTGACACTAATATACTCTTGCACGTTCCTTTCTGCTTTGGTACATTATAATGAAGTTTATATTTTCCATCCAGAATTAATTTTATAAATTTGTTAAAAGTAAGACACCTTTTAAAAATTTTAAAATTACTCGGAAAGTAAATAAAAATATTAATATTTCAAATCTTTAAAACCACAAGTTTTTATAACTATATACAGTTACTATATACCGTAATTATATACAGTTAAAATCAAAATAAATGTTTTGCTCTATATTATACATAATTAATTTGAATATAAATCCACTTAACCTCATTTATATAATGGGCATATTTCATTACTGAATTCAAATTTCATCCAATAAATTATAATTAATAAAAAAAAAAAAATATCCTGTTATCTTAGCGAATTATATTTCATATTATTTACAAATTTTTTTTTTTTTTTTTTTTTTAAATTTCACACATATGAAAGTTATTTATTTCATATTGAATAATTTTCAAGTAATAATTAAAAAATGTTTTTTTATATTTATGTAAACTTATACAAATACCGGAAAATATAAATAAAACAATGACATTCGGCTGTCATTTATTATAAATCTGTTAAAAAAATATTTGCAAATCATGCGAGATCATTCAGTGAAATTAACTCTGTGATTACCAGCTTATTAAAAAATGAAAACAAAAAACAAGTGACTTCATTTGAATTCCAAAAACATAATAATAATTATTAATTTAATACTTTCTTTTGTAAGTAAGTACAGGCAAAATACTGTAATCGGTAAAAATATTATTATGTAAATTTTAGTGAATTTCTATCAAATTTTTGGCGCACAAGTTCTATGTAAGTTCTTCTAGCTTGGAAAGTTTTATGTATACTTTTTTGTTCTAAGGGCCTTACCTAATCAAAAGCGTACGACGTATGACGTATAATACGCTATACGTCGATACGTCGACGTATCCCGAAATCGATACGCGCGTACATAATATAAAAACGTTTTATTTATTCAATGTCAACAAATAATCACCATAACAACCTAACAAAAAACAATAACAAAATTTAATACGCTTTGTCAATTTTTAAATTTTAAAAACCCGACGCATAGTACGTCGCGTATTTCGCGAGCTCTCATTTAATTATATGTATTTAAAATTATTTTGACAGAAAATGTACGCTGTACGTCGTGATTTAGGTAAGGGGCTAAAACGTTATAACTACGGTCTTTAACCAACCACAGTAATATTTTCTTAACCAAAGCATTCTGGTTTTTTATTTAAAACATATTTTAAAACTCAGCCTGAGTATTTTTTTCCAAAACATGGAGGTTTTAAGTTCAATTTAACTTTTCTGTAATTTTCTCTAAAGTTCAACATTTAGTAAGATAGGGGGTTAATATACAGTAATATTTCGATAATACGAAACCCCTAATATCCCAATATCCAATAATCCGAATGACAGTTTACAAAGCACTAACTATTCTACAAACCGAATTGATTGCAGCGTGGAAATTCAATAATCCAAATTATGAAAATAATTCTTCGAACTTCAAAGATTAGCGTAACTTCGAACATTAGCGTAACTCTTACATCTGCTTGTTAAGATAATCAACTGTCAAACCAACTTTGAATTGCGACAGCATTACTTCAATCAAGCCCATCTTCAAGTTTTGACTATAAATATATTAGTTCAACGATTTCAAGTTCAGCTCCAAGTTTCAACTATAAACTTTTTGATTATTCAAAAATTCGTTTTACGTTTTGATTCTGTCAGTTTTTAATTTTAAAAAAATTTTAAATTATGACGTTTAATTAAATGACATTATACGATAAAGTCAAAGGTAATTGACTTTTAAACTTAAAAGTTTTTCAGTATAATTTCCAATTTCAATTTTTATTCGTGGAAAAATAAAAATGATAAAGTAATATAAAATCGCATGATTTAAATTGTTGAAATATGTCAGACATACTATATATTAATGTACATTAGTGAAATTTAATATGTTTATATATGAAAGCGGTATTTTATATTTTATGTTATTACACTTTTTTATTTTTTTTTTTTTATCAATTTAATATTTACACAAACTTTTCCAATTTTTTTTTATTTTAATACAGAAATTTTAAACATAAAATCGGTTTCTTTCATTTTCCAAACGGATGTCATTTTGACATTTAAAAGAAATATATATAAAATACCGAAATAATAATATTCTTAGAAAGGCGCTCTACACTTCTCCTCTAGATAATGTTCAATCTGTGAAAGTTAAAATTTAAATTTTGTCAAATGCTGGTTTAATAAAAATTAAAAGAATAAAAACAAATAATTGGTGCCATTTAAAGAGCACAAAAATCTTTATTAAGTTCAACTAATATAAACGTTCAATTTTTCCTAGTTAGCGGTGTACCGCGTTTTATGTAATATATATATGTCCGGTAGTTGCAAAAGTCGGTTAAACTTCAAAAGAATGGACTATTTTAATTTGTAATATGAAAATATCGTTATTTTAAAATTTTCAATGAACGCAAATTGTGTCATGTATTTAAAATAATTTATATATATATAAACATATATATAATAAAATAAATTATATGTTTGTGTTATTCATAATGGTTGATTCAATAAAATTTGTTGCTTTACATTGCAATATGTGAACTTAACAACTAAGCTAAATCCATTGATATATTAATGGATATATGGGTAGATTCAATCTTCATAAGTCATTCAAGAGTTCTTTAAAATTTCAGTTAAATTGAATGTCTGAGAACTTTTAAATGGTTGGTTAAACTTACATATATTATGTAATCAATTGTTTAAATTAAAATCAAATTATTAAAAACAGTGAATTTGAAGCAATTGAAATATTGCATGTGAACAATATTTTTAATATATGACATTGTTGTGATTAATAGAACCTATATATAAACTGTGATAATCCATCCTACAAAATTAAAAATTATATAGTAATTTGTTTTTTCAAAGCCATTACCCAAATTCTCATAATTCTTTTAGGTTTTTTTTTGTAGTTTAAATTTTTCGGAGCGCCATAATTTCATTCCCAGGACATCATGTTGTTTTATAACATCCTTATAAAATTATATTACTATCCAATCTAATCCTTTACAAAAAAAAAAATTTCATATCTCATTAAATATAAACTAAATTTTGGTTTTTTTCCCAGGCAATTTATAAAATTGAAATAGAAATGAAAAAAAAAAAACAATCCACTTACACCTTCTCGACAGGATATCATATACGTAGATTTCTATTAAAAAACAACTCTTATCAAAAATACTTAAAACATATAGCCATGGCGTTTTTAAATAATTACATAATGAAAAAAAAAAAAATTACAAAGAAATATTTGCTACCTATATCTTTAAAAAAAAAAAACAATTTTTCAAGTACATCCTTCATCCTGTTTTCTATTATCCTGATTGTATCTCTTTGATTATCCTTTTCAAATCCTTTTAAAAGTTATTTCTTTGATTTAATCTACACGTATCAAAAAATTTGTTTTATTTTTTTTTTTTTTAACCCCTTATACTAAAATATAATCCTTTGATTTTCAAAAACAAAAAAATTGGATGAAGTTTCATAGTACGGAAAACCTAACGGGTTTTTGAGGATAACCACTACAAAAGAAAGGAGAAAAAAAAAAGGATAATTAAATTTGAAAATCTTTTTCATTTTCAATTGATTGCATTACATTCGGTAATTTGAAAAAAAATAAAAAAAACGAAACTCTTCAAAATTTTCTTTATTGTTTTGCGTACTCGTATCTTCTTCAAATAATCATTCTAAGTTACATTTTATTTTATTCAATTGTTATAATTATTATCCTTATATCGTTTTCATCATCGTTATCCTTTTTTATTCATTATAAATTAAATATTTAAAAATAATTTACAAATTTTTTTTGGTTTTGTTTTCTTTTTGTTTTTTTTTGCTGTTTAATGAACTTTTATAATGTACAATTTTTTTTTTTCTAAGAATAAGGTGACCACGTTAATACTATTAAATAATGACCAAGATTCTATAGCAAATCATTGTTTTTTGGACATAGAAGTTGAATAATATTCAATATCCTATAGAATTATTATAAAAAATGGTTTGTGGCAACAAAAACTTATCAAAAAAAGATTATTTGATTAGTGATAAGTGGTTTGTATAAAAGATGTAGGTAAAATATATGTATATATATATTAATTAATATATACCTACATAATTTGATATAGTTTAATAAATGATTATAATTAATAATATTGAATTATTATTGTGGTATTTATATATATATATATAGTGTACAACTGAGTTTAGCAAATTAATTCTTAACTTTAAGTAGGTATATATTGAAATTCCATGTCATTTTCATAAAAAGCTATAACTTGGATTTCTTGAAAGTTTTGAAGATGTATCTTAAAACTATTCAATAGAGAATGATTTTTGCTTTATATTATCCAAATTTCGAAAATAATTAATAAATTTCGAATTCACAGTTTTCGGTCTTATTATTTTACATTTAAGTGTAAACTTCACATAATATGAACATGTTAACCACTTCAACTATCTCGGTAGCATAGTGAATACTGATGGTGGTGCGGAGGCAGATATGAACAACAGACTTAGCAAAGCAAGGGCATAATTCGGACGGTTGTACCCAGTATGGAAGAACACCCAAATCTCCAAGAAAACAAAAGTAAGGATCTTTAATGCTTGCGTAAAGACCGCACTAATGTATGGAAGCGAAACATGGATGATATCCAGAAGATACAAGTCTTCACTAACCGCTGTCTGCGCATAATCTGCAGAATATTCTGGCCTAGCAGAATAAGCAACGAAGACCTATGGAGACTTACAGAAGAGGAACCCATATTGAGGCAACTAAGAAAGAAAAAATGGAGGTGGATAGGCCACACGCTAAAAAAAAATCAGAACAACATAAGCCGTATGGCCTTGGAGTGGAACTCCTAAGGAAGCAGAAGACGCAGGCGTCCAAATAACACCTGGAGGCCCAACATAGTAAGCGAGCTCAATAGCTGCAACCTCACTTGTAAGAATGCAAAAACAGCAGCAGAGTGAGATGGAGATGTCAAATGGAAGCCCTATGCTCCCTCGCGGAGTGAAAGGACGAAAAAAAAAAAATAAATACTTTTATTAAAAATTCTTAAATTACGGGAGTTCATGGTTCATAATCACTAGTGCCTTCAATATTAGATTTTATACTCGTACTAGTACAATATCCTTAAATACATCATATGGTCACTTTTAAATATTTTTTTTTATCTTTATAAACAGTTAACAAATTCGTATTCTATCATATATTTAACGTTTTCATTTTTTTTTTATTCTGTGCTGTGCGCTATTGTTTGACTTGTCAGAGAAATATTTTTTTTTTTTTTTTTTGAAAAAGGTCCTAATATATGAAATATTATATATATTGTGTACACATTCATCTTTTGTTAAGTACTTTTACCTCCTTTAAGTCCTACTTTTTTCTTTCAATTTCATGTCTTTCATTCTTTTTGTGTTAAATGGTCTGTGACGATATGAGATTGTGACTTAAGAATAAAATTAAAGAACAAAAATAACTGGAAACTGGAAAAATTTTTATAAAATGAAAAGAAGGTGAGTACATCCGTTTTCACCCCATTGACAAATAATGGAATTAACGTGAAAAGTACCATATATTGCGTACCTACCTACCACCATATATATATGGATAACTTATAAACTCAACAATTCGCAATTTTATTGTTTCAAAATACAAAATAAAAAAAAAATAAATAAATCAAGAATCTCTTAAACAATTGTTGTTATTGCTGCTGGTTGGCATAATAATAAAGAATAGAATGATGAAATGATAAAGGTGCCTGACTATGTCATTTATATTTTTTGGTTTTTTGGTTCTATTGTATTTTGGTTTTTTTTGTTTTGTAATTTGTATAGTGAAAAGGAGTTGAAGAGGAGCATATTATATATATATATATATATATATACAATAAAATAATTTAATATATTGCGAGATAGGCAACAAAATACGTCAAGAAAAAAGAATATATATATATATGTATATAAGTTGTATATGATATAATATAACCACCGTAACATGATAATATGTTATAAAAAAAGAACTCTTTTTCATATTCTTGAAATTTTTTATTGTTTTATTTAATTTATATATATAAAATTTTTTGAAATAATAATAATAAGGATGTTATAAAGAGAACTTTAAGTCAGTCAAAAGGACTTAATGAAGAGGATTTTGAAGTAGATGATACATATTTTATATACATGTATAAATGTATAAGTAGTATATGTAAATTCATTTATATGTGAAGTGGAAAATGAAGAGCTTTTGTTTTGTTTTTTGTTTTTAATGAATATGTATACCTGTACTTGATTTTCTGGTTTTTATATTCTGAAATGTATATATATATATTCGAAAAGAGGTTGAGTGTTACCGTTTTTTTTTTTTTTTTTTTTTTTCTAGGATAATAAACATATACAGCAATTATTGAATGTTTGCCTTCAGTTGTGAGGAGCATAAAAAAAATTAATTTCGAAATACAGCATATGCAAATTACGAAAACAATATACTGATTCAAAAGGTAGATAAACCTTTACGCATATTGAATTTAATATTAATTTGATTTGATTTGAGTTCTTTCGTAAAAGATACTTATTTGAAGATAATAACTATGGTTTGATGCTTGGATGATGTAGCGAATGTTGCTTTCCAAGCTGGGTTTGATTTTTTATTATAAGCTATTTCTATATCAAGGCCTATTTAACAGATGGCGATCAACAGTATAATGATTACTGTAGTATTTTTTCAGGCTTAATCAATAAGAACAGTAAGTAATTCAGAACTTCATATACAAGAGTTCTTTGTGGAATTCCTTGGCTTTGCATAACACTAAATTGTGAATTAGGATTAAAATTGAGTCAACACAACTACCCATTAATTAAGTATGTATATATGTATAGAAAATTTAAATATGTATTCTAAGATATATATTTTTTTTTTTAAGCGCTAACTGTTCAACTGTTAAGCTAATAAGCCTGTCTATACCACCATAGGTACATGTTGGAACAAGGGGTCATATTATATTCGTGTTATTAAAATGATCTTATTGAATTCCACATAGAATTTAATTCACTTCTTGAATATTTTTAATTATCTTCAGTTTTCATTAACAACATTACGAAACGGTACTACAGTCCAAATCCTCTTAATATTTTATCCTAAATTACTACTATATATAGCCCGGTTTTGCTTCAATCCCTCTAAAATTAACAAATTTGAAGCAAAAATTTAACAATGCATAAATACTTAATTCAATGTTTTATTTTAGTGTCCTGATGTTTTCTATAAGTGGTTCTTATTAAGTAGTCTTAATTTTTTCAATACTTGTTAATAAAAAACAAAAAATCGGTAATTTTAACAAAGGTTAGGATATAGATACGTGTAATTTTCAAAGAATCCACTTTAAATGTACTTGAAAGAAAAAAATAATCAAAAATTCAATAAGGGCATTCATATATAAAAGGACTCAATCCATATTGTAGGTACTTAAATATGTATAAAATATGAGCAATAATTTTCTCATTATTTCAATAGCATTTTGAATTGATTCAATCTATTGAAATTATCCTTATTATAAATTTGTTGATTTAAATATATATATATATATATAATTATGTATATATAATATATCTATATAATTAATGATTGATCATATTACTTAATTAATTGTGTAGCATAAAAAGTGCAAAATATAATAAGAATTTCAAATTTAAAGTTAAGGTTATTTGATCCTGTAAAATTAATTAATTCAAAAAAACTATTAAAGTGATTCTATTACGGAATCATGGAGTCTGACTGTCTTCAGAATAATTAAAAATTGCCTAAAGTTTAAATTGAAAGAAGTAGAAATCAGAATTTAAGCAAAAAAAAGAGGGGTCATTGAATAACTTAAATATTTTCAATCAGCATTAAGTATTATATTTCGAAAACTATACTTTTAATTCTATTTTTAGAAAAGACACGTTTTTTTAAAGGATTTCAGTAGAATATTAAGGATTTTTTTTTGAAATTTTAGGATTTATTAAATTTAAAATTCAATTATTAAAATTTCAATTATTTTATTTTTTAATTTAGTAAATATTTAACGAAAATCTTACTATCCCAATTTATAAAAAAAAAATATACATTCAGTTTTTTGCAGGAATTATATACTGTCTTTCATTTAAAGGAACTCACCTGTACTCTTTGCAAATTAAAGGTGGTTTCCAACCACCAATGGTCGCTTTTTAATAATTTTTCTATGTCCAGATTAGACATATTGTATTTCAGATTTTCTCCGTTTATATTGCCCGGGTTATATTCTATGACCTTTCATGTGGACCGTCTGTTATAGTGATATAACAGGGGAGCATGATTATGATCTTGAATATATCTAGTTTTGTCTAAAAAGATGAAATGGGGCTAAAAAGCCTGTGAGCAAAGTCTTTTTAATGTATTCCTCATTGTGGTAAAATAAAACCAATAAAACCATTTTCTGGAGTGTTTTGTGCTCTATCATAATGATTTCTAATCAATTTTATTATAAAATTGTCTATTCTTATGATTTTTGCTTCCTTGAGAAGTATTTATTAGAGTAAAAATGCATGTAGTCGGACTCGGACTTTCTGTTTATATTGGTACAAACTCTTATACACTTTCTTTCAAATTTTCTTAATGTCTCTATTAGATTTGCACAAATGTTGTACCATATTGGTGCACCATATAAGAGCAATGGCATCATTATTATCAGTTATTATTTATCATGCCTCGAATATTAATAATAATTAGTTATAAATTTAAAAAATTGGTTTTTACTTGAAATTTTGAATTCAGATATAATTTAACTAATGATTTATTTTGTAAATTAATATTGGTTCTTGGTTTGTTCCTCTTTTGTTGCTAGTATATTTCAGGTCTTAAAGTTAAGAATTCATTAAGAACTTTAATTTTTTTTTACACGCTAACTAAAAGCTAGGAACGGATTCCTGTGTGTATAACATGTAGGTTAGATTGGAAATGAATTTGAAAAGATTTGTTTTTAATTTTTGCAAGTTGTAGTACGGGACATTATTAACAGAGGGGAACACATTTGATGAAAGCTTGTTCCATGACAAATTAGTTTCCATAACCAGTTTTGAACAATCTTGGAATTTCCACAGTGTAGTAATGAGCATTTGATGCTCTTCTGGTGTTACGTTGGAATTGTTTAAGAGGAGGCATAATTGTTTTAAGTTCAATAGAGCAAGTGTCATTACCTACAAGATATCTATAAAACAAAGAAATCGCTCCAATATTTCGACAAGAGTTAAGTGGAGTAAATGTTACTTACTCGTCAGAGTCACCTATTAGACGTAAAGCTCTATTTTGAATTTTGTCGAGATAACACAAAGAGATGCACCACCCTAAATGTGATAATAGATTAACAGATAATGTATTCTTCAATTGCACCTTCTTTAGATCGTAAGTTGTTCCGATACTTTTCTTACTTTTCTTTTCTCAAATAAAACGAATTTGTTGTTTTTTTATTATAAAGAACTTCTGAGATGAAAATATTAGATACTAGTATTTATATATATATACTCATATATTACTAATTGTTTTTTTATGTACCTTAGAAAAAAATACATTTAACAACCTAAAAAAAAAAATCAAGATTTATTTTTTGAAAAAGTATTCAAATTATTAAAAATACCAATAATTTTAAAAAATCTATAAATATTTATTAAAAATGAAATTTTTTTTATAACTTTCATTTTAAATTAAATTTGAAAAACAATCATTCTTTGAAATCAATCAAAAATATTTTTTAAAATAAAAAAAATAACAAAGATTTATTATGACTTACCTGAATTTTTTATTACTTTAAAATCAAAATAGAAAAAAATTAAATTCCTTTGAAAAATATTTTATACATATATATACATATATATATATATATATATAAAATGTACATAAATAAATTTTAAAATGAATTTAAAAATATAAAAATAATTTTAAAATAATTTCAAAATCAAGAGCTTAAAATTTCAATTTTAAATATCTTAAACTCAACAATAAATACAAAAAAATATAAAAAAATGAAAGAGGATCCTTCAAAAACAAATTCTTTAAAATTAAATCTTTTCCATTTCAACAATCATGTCCTTTACAGATGAATAAATATTTAATATAAATATATGTATTCTATTTATACATATTATAATATATTTGGTATTTTTATACCTATTCTAATAGATAGATGTATATAAGTTGTTGTTTTTTTTTTTTTGCACAACAATCTGGATGCATCAAGGACTTAAAAAAATATCCTTTTTTTTATTTTTTTTTTTTAAATCCATTTAGTGTGCACTCAACCATATTAAGTCTCTATCAAAATTCAAAATAAATATAAAATATTTTGAAAATTATTATAAAAGAAAATATCTTGATACATTTATTATACAAATGCAATAGATAAAATATACGTGTATTGTTTGTATATATATATATATTATTCATATATAAATGTTACAAGAAAATCTTGAAATTTTAACTTTCCAATAATGTTAACAAAAGAGGAAAGTACATCGTAAGTAGATTTATCGAACTTAAAGATCTTAAGTAGTATAACAGTGTTCGAAACTAAAGATCTTAAGTATAATAGTGTAGATCATAAGTAGATCGAATACCTTTATAAATTTTAAATATTCACACATGTAAAAAAAATTGTATAATTATACAATTTGCAAAACAATTCGTTATTAATTCGGACTTTTTTGACATTAATCCAGTCTAACTAAGGTTTCTGCTGATAATTTTTGCTTTAGGTCCTTGATATTTAAAAGCCGAGGGAATGGAAAGCTCGAAAGCCATCAATTGAAACTGTGCGGTGTTTCTTTGGGTAGTGTGCGATTTTAACACACCAAAACTACACCCTTTTTGAGCCAAACTTAAGGAGGGAACCTGTGATACAAATGTACAGTTTGGCTACAGGGATGAGGATATGGAAGGAATTGGGATTATTGTAAGTTATTTGGAATTTCTGGATTATGGGGGATGGCGAAAATTGGATGGGATATTTAGAAGAAAGATGTTAATGTTCTTCTTAAATTTATCTAAATCTTACACGTATATACATTATCAAATTTGTGGAACACATTTGTTTCATAGACGTGATGAGCGCATGATAAACGAATTTCTATAAGCCTTGTTTCGTTATCTGGTTAACTCGACTGTGTAGGGATGAACATCTGATGCTCTCCTTGTTTCCCGTGGAAAAATCTTGAGTGAAGGCATAAGTGGTTTGATTTCTTTAGAACAGGTTTTAGTCCCTACAAGATATCTATAAAACAAGTTCAGTGACCCAATAGTTCGACAATGGCTAAGTGGAGTAAGCGTTGAGGTAACACTGGGATCATTTATAAGACGAAAAGCTCTATTTTTACACTATTTATTACTATTTATTCTTAAACTTCAGAGTTCCTGTTTAAACTGTTATAAACAGGAATGATCTGTTAAATATGTATAATGCCAGAGGGATTGGATTTTTGGAATAATATTTATTTTCAATTGTGTTAGTATATTAAAAAGATATTAAGTAGTAGATGTATTGTAGATCTAAGATAAAAACAAACTCAATTAATATTTTCTTTATAAATTAGATGCTAGGAGCTATACTTAAAATAGATATTACTTAAAAAAATATTACTATAAGTTTTCATACATAATTGGTAACAAAATTAAATATTTTTTTATAACAATAACAATTTATTTTATTTATATATTAGATTTTAAAATATTTATTTATATACAAATTTAGTGTTTTAAGGTTTTATGTATCTACATATACCAAATAAAATTTATTGAAGAGATTCTCTAATTACATTTTCACATTATTTAGAGAATAGAAAATCATCATAAGGGGTTGAAATACAAAATTAAAAAAAAAAAAAATTTAATAATAATGAAAATATTGAAATGAATACAGTTCATCAGGTATAAAAGTACTATTAAATAAAGTACTAAAAAAAAAACAACAACAAACAAATAAAAACGCATGTACAAGAGGGGATTCTATAACAAATTTAATTTAAATTACAAAAAAAAAAAAAAAAACAAAAATAAATACCAAAATACATGCATTTAATGTGAATTACATATAAATATTACATTTTATTATAAAATAAATTTTATTCTTATCTACAATGCACAAATCATTCATCATATATACTACAAAAAAAAAAAGAATAGAAAAGTTCAACAGGATAGTTTTTGATATAAAATAAATTATGAACAAGTAACTAAATTTATTTTATACAGTACTAATTAAAAGGAAAAGGACCTCTTTGAAAATTGCAATTATATTTTGATCTGAATTAAATTTGATAGAATGTTCATCTCTTTTATAGACATAGATGTGTCATTAGAATGATTTAATTTCCTATAGAAACGAGGAAGAGTGTAGTAGAGTAAACTGTGTCAACTCTGGGATATTCGTGTGGCCGTAATATAGACATTCGGTTAATTACTTATGGCGAAATTTTAATTACACTAATTATTAAACTTTCAGTTATGTACAAAAAAAAATATAAGTTGAATGGCAGCTCTTTTAACATTTAGGCCGGTTAGACGTTGGCCATTAAAATTAACTATTATTGACATAGAGTAATGATCATATAAAAAAAGAAGTTGCATAAGAACTACTCGATCCCACCCCAACTAAATTTTGCACAAACTGTGGCCATAAATCTAAGCTTCTATCAGATAAACTAAAAATATCAAGCTTTACCAAGAATTGAGTTATTTTCATATAAAAAAAATGTTGTATGGCAGTAACAGCAACTATGGCTGGATTTCAATAGCAATAACTTTTACATCTTTCCCCATTTTCTGCATCACAACCAAGTATACCCTTTTGATTTATAGTTCCATACGGGTATAAAAATAGGCGTAACTCCTGATTTCTAAGTGTGATCAGCTAAAAGAGAGGGTGCTTCCAATCACTTTTCAAAATCTTTTTATTTAGCTGATCAAATATTCAATTAAAAATTTAATAAAAAGGGAATAAAAAGTGACAGAGACTTGTATGGAAGAGATCTTTTAGTAATAAATATTAGTGTTTAATAATTTGGATCGCTTCTTCATTAATTGGTTCGAACTTTTCCAATGCATTTGTATATCAATAAAAATTTCAAACAACATTCCAAACAGGGATATTCGGAAAGTTTTTTTTTTTAAAGTGCTAACTGTTGAACTGTTAGGCTAATAATCCTGTACATGTTGGAACAGGGGGTCATATTATATTCGTGTTATTAGAAAGAATCTTAATGAATTCCACATACAATTTAAACATGCGATCGTACTAGGCCTCATAACATGTAGAAATATCTTAGATTTTCAATAGATACAATTCTATTTTTTTTATATATTGTAATAATTTGGTATTTGAGTTATATAGTATTCTATATCTGTGAGTTATATCATTCAATTAAATTATTTGTTTATATTTTGTATTTACTTATATTGTTATATTAATGTATGTTTTATTAAAGATATATAATTATTAATTATTTATTAACCCATTAATTTGAACTCAATGGCGAATGGTAGCTGAGTTGAAAACCAGAAAAAGTTTTTTCACTGAAATTCGAATCCGGGTGTTTCGCATGAATGTTCAGCACTGTACCCTCTGCGCTACCCACCCGTTATGCTTCCAAAATTAAATTTAAATGTAAAATTTATTTTTTCCCAAAAGATCTTTTAATTTTTAATGTTACTGTAAATATATACATATTTTATAAGAACTTTAGAAGAAAATTGTATTATATATGTTTATATTAGAACAGGTGTGTTCCGATAAAATATAATTTTATATGAACTTATACTAAGAATTATATAGTTCGTCCATTAGTAACGATTTTGATTTAAAATTAATTTTTTATGCTATTTTGTTTTAATTATTTTAATAATTTGACGTTTATCGGGATCATTTATAATTAATATCCATTTATTTTGTTGTACATTGATTTTTTTAGCATGATAACTATGAATTAATCGCATGTAGACTTGATAAAGGTTTTTTAAATTAAATTTTCTTATTTTAATTGTAATCAGCTGTAATGGCTAAGGCAAAATTAAGTACCAAAGAATCATAAAGAACCCATAAAATTTGATTATAAAAAATCAAATAAAAGCTAGAAATTGTGATGACTTTTGGTTTAACTGTTTATACTTTATATTAATTTAAACATTTTCTCGTATAATTTTACAAACATTGAATGGTAAATGATGGATGGCTGTTATATAATCATTTTTCTTCTAATCATTAAAGTCTGTATAGGTGGTCCTCCAAAGATTAGAATAAACTGAAATATATATCACTGATTTGCTTTTTAATTACTACTTTATTGTGCATTAAGAATCTAGGGCTATTAATTATAAGCTAAGCTATAAATTTAAACCTCATGGCTAATGATAGCTGAGTCGAGTCAAGAATCTGTTAAAAGTTGTTCCTCTTTTACTAGGACTCAAACCCGAGCCTCTCAAAGGAAAATTCGACAGTCTTATCACTGTACTGCCCAGCTTCTGCTACAAAAAAATAAAGACTCTAATTGCTTCATTTACCAAATAGTGTTTAATATTTTTTTTTTAAAATAACATTGAGTATTTTTCAATTTTTATACGAGTATTACGTCAGCAATTTGTAAACGTCATTTGAATAAGAAACTTTTTTCAAAATATTTTATGTCCAAATAAAAACATTTTAAATATTTATTTTATTATCCTGGTAACGGTACAAAAATAATTTTATTTTACTTGTTTTTTTTTTTTTTAATAAATAAATCAAATTCCATTTTCATAAGTTAATATTTGATTTAAAATTCATTTAACATTTTCCAATATATACATATAACATGAAATATAAAATAAAAGTTAAAAAAAAAAAAAAAAAAATGTTAAATCCTGTGATGAATTCAATCCACTTCAGTTGTAACTGAATGTTATATTATATTTGCAATTGCATGCAATGATGAGGCTTTGTAATAAATTTATTTTATTTGTTTTTTTTTTTTTTTTTTGTTTTTTTTTACAATATTGTATATTTACCAAAATACAAAACTTTCGTTTCTAAGTAATCAAGGATCAAGGATATTCTATTCACATCTTTATATATCTATCTGGTTTATTCCCATATTTTATTTGTTGTTGTTTTTATTTATTTTGTATATATAAAATTCTTATTTAAAATTCAAAATAAATTTTTGCAATCCAAAAAATAAAATAAATATAAATATGTATAAATGTTTGATTATGGATGTAATACCTGAAATACCTGAAATTATAAATAAAAAAGAATCACAAGGATATCAGATATTAAAATGAAATGAAATTGAAATAAAAATCCCATGAAAGGTTATATACAGTTATATATATAGAAAGTGGATTAAATTTTTGTATATTTTTTTTTAACTTGAATTGAGTTTTGAAATTTTGTAGGTTTTAAATATATGTATAATATTTTGGCGCAAGAATTTATTTACACAATTTACATACATACTCGTAAATATGTATATTGCCCAAATGTATTTTGCTTAAGTCCTTTGCAAATATTACTAGTAACTATGTTTTATATTTTTTTTTTTAAAATATAGAATGGGGTTAGAAAATTATTTTATATTTGATCCTTTTTGATAGGTATTATTATTATTGCTCTGTTGCTGTTATTTTCTAATGTTAATTTTATAAAACATTTTTTATTAATTTATATCCTTTTAGAACATCATTCAATGTTTGTTTGTTATGTTTTTTGTTTTTTTGAGTTAATTCCTTTGGGATCACCTTATGTTTCTATCATTAAAACAAAATATGAACATATTTTTTTTTGTTACTAATAACTGTAAAAAATATTTTTAACTGTTTTTTTTTAGAGAGAGTTGTGCAAAATATTTCATTGAAGGATTTCAACGAATTTTAATATATATGTGTATGTAAGATTTTATTTATTTAGAGTCCTTATATAAAGGATATTTTTAAAATAAAAATAAAACATATAAAGTTTGCTTTTGAGTAGATAAAATTTGGTTATTCCATTTCAAGGATTTTTATACCCGTATAACGATTAGTCAAAAGGGTATAATAAATTTGCCATTACGTTTGCGACGCAGAGAAGTGTGAGAGGGGAGGGGGGTAGATATAGACTCAAGTGTATGGATCGGATCAGAATCGAAAAATATATCGATTTAGCTATGTATGTCAAAAAATAAAGGAGCTAGGATTTCGAAATTTTCACAAATTCGTTTTTATGCAATAGTCGCCATTTTGGTCCACGGGTTCGAGGACCTGCCATAAAACTTCTAATTTTATATGAGCATTACTGCTGAGGGTTCGAGTAGCTGCCATACAACTCCTTCTTTTATATGAGTATTACACTACACCAAATAATGGTGGGTGTCTAAAATTTTGCCAAAAGTAATTAACCGGATGATATAATGTATATGTCATACGGGTATCCCAGAGTTAACACAGTCTACTCTACTACAATCTTCCTCGTTTTTTTTTAATTTTAACAGTTGTCTGAATAAATTGTAGGTTATGTTTTTTAAATGAACATCATTATGTTTTGTTTTTTTTGTAATTTATTATAAAATGACATATTTTTTGTAATAGATTATGGATGGTTTGATGAAATGATGTTAAGGTAATTTATTTTATGTTTTTGCAAAATGTTAACAATTGTTTAATGGGATATATTTAATGATTAATATTTTAAATGTATATGTTTTATGCTAGATTATTGTTTGAATTAACCATAATTTAATGATTTAAGTTGGTAATTATTTATCTAAAAGAGTTTTTGTTATGAGTTGGGTCGGAATCTTAACAGATACTATGCAATGGGATTAAAGTCTCCTGGTTTATATTGTAATTCTACGTTGATATTTATCGTACATTATGTCTACATTTCGTTGCAATTTCTACAATATTTTTGTTATTGTTTTGTTACCTGTCTTTAGGCTCTCTACATTGCCCCATGTCAGTAAGAAGTAAAATTGTTTTAGATTCACAAAAGGAGAAGCGGGGTTGGTAGGCAATTGAAATCGGATACTAGCAGGAATATTGCAAAAGCCTTTGGTTTCTTTTCCAGGCTTGTAATTTGTTTAATTCAATTGGACTTAAAAAAATAATTAAGATATTCAAAATATATACGAGTAGTTAAGAAAACTTGATTTAAGATATTTTCGAACTTGGTCAAGCTTTACATTGTTTCATCCTTATTCAGAAGAGTTTTTGTTTTTTATATTTTAGAAAAGTTGTAAACTTCATCCATTTACAAAACTATCATCAAATATGAAAAATATATAATTTGGTAAATAAAAGTATTTTGTATTTAGTTCGGTTTAAAAAATTTTAAAATTGAATTGAAATATATGTTAATTCAATCCTTCTCTACAGCTACTCAAACACTCAATAATGTACAAGCTTCAAGTATTTGAAAATAAATGCCTCCGAACAATACGAATGAGAACTTTTAAAGCATTTCAAGGCAAAAAAACCATATTTTGTCAAATAAGAAGACAGAAATGGAGATTGATATGTCATACACTTCGGAAAATAATAAAAAAAACCTTGTTCGTCAGGCGCTTAATTGGAACCCGCAGGGAAAAGAGGTGTGGGTACACCAGCAATAACTTGGGAGAAGATCAGTTTCTAAGAAAATTGAACAGTGTGGGAAAACATGGGTAGAAATCAAACAACTGGCTCCCAACAGAGTACGATATAGAAGATATAGAAAGTGCACAGGCTTCTATAAACTTCTCTAAACTGATCTATAATTAATTTGATATATTTAAAAATTCCATTAAAAGTTTCCTTAATTTTAAATGTGAAATTTACACTCTTTCTCAACCACTTTTTCATATGAAATAAAAAGAGAGCAATGACCTTAAACAAAAGAATGTACAAAAAATGTTGAAGAAGAGTAAATCCAATTAAATATTAACTCAATAATAATAATTATAAATATTTTAACGAGAAATTAAACCACATTTAAAAAAAAAATTGCCTTGGAAACCCCCTCATAAAAATCAACTTAGACCACATTTTGTAAAGTAAATATTTCATTTTTGAATCATAGCTACGAATCATTGACAACGAAATAAAGGATGGTGATCATTGACAACGAAAGGTGGACCTAGTCATAAATAAATTATCAAAATTCAACTAATTTAAATAATAAAAAGAATATTTCAGGATTTTTTTTTTTTTTTTACAGTTATTTTATATTATAAATCTTAATTCTATTACTGTTATTGTTATCCTTTCATTTCTTTGAATAATAAATTTATTTTTTTTTCTAGTTTTTTTTTTATCCTTCATATTGTTAAAAACTGATTTATGGAATCCTTACTAAATTTCTTTGAAAAAAAAAAGAAACCAAACTTTCTAATAGACTTTTATTGAAAATGCAAAGCACCATTCCTTTATATATACTTACCCTAACTGTCATATTGGTTATAATTTAATTGTGAATTATTTGCAATTTAAATTATCAAAATGTTCTTTTTGAAAGTCCTTCACTGTTACAATTTTTTTTTTTTTTTTAATTATAACTGGATATATATATATTTTCTTTTAAGTAGCAGGACGAAGTCATTCATAGTAAGCTAATAATTAAAAAAAAAAGGGATTAAATATAACCAAAAAAGGATTCAATACATACTTTGATGTTCTTTTTTTTTTTTGGTCCTTTGAAATAATGAAAAAAAAGGACATAATAGAAGTAATTTATATTTTTTTTTTTTGTCCTTAACCACCATATTTAAGGAATTTTGATTGTATTGTAGTTGATATATATATTTTTTTAATGAAAAGAAATTGCGTTCTAATTTTTTTTTTTTAAATTTTACCACAAAATGATGGGTTTCAGTTTTTTTTTTGGTTTTTGTCTTAGAGAAAGTTCACAGGAAGAAGTTAAATACAGATTTATGTACTGATTAATAAATTTAAATTTACAGTTAGATTTATGTATGTACCATCTTTTTATGTTGGTAATGTATTTTGTGATGTTATGTTATTTATAAGGATATAATATATATAAGGATTCGAAATTCTATGTTATAACCGAAGGACTCGAAAAATTCTATATGTACGTGATTAATTAAATGTAAGTTGTCTTTCGTGCATGAAGGTTCCTTTTTGTTCAAAGTTATCATGAGATGGATAAGTCCAGATTAATTTTGTAAGGTATCATTTATAAATTGAGTTATTATTTAGAAGTATAAGACTAGATTACTAATTTTCCCCAGCAGATTCTTCAGAAAGTAATTACCCATTGAAGTAGTTTCGAAAGTAATTCAGGAGTAGCTATTTATGAACTACTTCTTAATTCAGTGACAAGTAATGCAAGAGTAATGCAAATATTATTGTTGTTTTTTTTTTCCTTTTTGGTCCTTTTTTATTTCTACTTCTAGATAATGCATAATAGAAGTACTTCTTATTCAACTTCGAGGAATTGCAATACCAAGTACTTCTAAGTAATGCAGGTATTGCAATACCAAGTCCTTCCAAGTAAAGCGGAATGGTAGAATGGTACTAGCCTCCTATGGGATAGCTGTATAACAGTCTTCTCTTCATATAAGGTAATAAATCTCATGATGGGCAAGTAATCGTCAAGGAAGCGGTAAATTCTTCGGGTACTATTCGATTATGCTTTACTTAGTAAATTATGAAAAATATTGGTATTGATATTCAATTCAATAATGGCAAAAATCATCTAGGTAATACCTACAATTTAATATTTTTTCTTTCTTTTATATATATATGGTACATATTTGTATCTTTGTTAATATGAGACAGGCCGGGCATTATTTGCTCTTAATAATATACAGATAAGCCTTATGTTCTATATTAATTAGGACTGGTTTTTAGTACAGGTAATTTCTTTGATTATATAGTTATTTATGACGATATATTAACTTTTATATGTTATACATCTTGTATTTTAATATATATCTATATTATATTCCAAAGTTCACTTCCAATTGCATTTTCTCACGTTATTGAGATCCATTCTTATGCTAAGGTTATTTAAATGTAAACTGTACAAAACACTCAAAAGGTTTAACCATATCTTTTTTATAACATAAAACCGTTTATCTAACGGTTTAACTGTAATAATAGTATCGAATAAATATAAAAGTTTTTAAAACTCTTTATACATTGTTCCCATTCCCAACAAAAATATCTTTAAAAATAACCTGTTTTTTTAATAAAATTTAATTTATGAAAATTAACACTTTTGTAAGACATTGATTTGGATAATTATAAACATTTTGTGGATTATTTAGCAGAAACTTTCACTTTAAATAAAAACTTTTTCCCAACCATTACTCTGAACCAACACCTTTTTAGTATTTATCCTATATTGACCTTTGACACCTTTTATATTTTACAACTTACTAAATATGTTGTTAAGACACTCTAATTTAAGACAGGTTTTTATATTTTTATTTTTACCCCTTCTTTTTTTTAAAACAGGTTCTCAAGTCCTGAGCCAAGACACATTGAAAGAACTAACGAAACGAATGTAAACGATTTAGAATATTAAACAAGTTACTTTTAAAAATTTATTCCAATAATAAAACAAGATTACATTTTCTGTACTTTGTAATCATTTTTAAACAACAAGTATCTTATTCCATTTTAAATTTAGAAATATATTTTAGACAATTTCTAGCCTTAGGGAATTTTAATTCATAAAATCTCAAATATATCCTGTTTTATTCGAATTGTAATTTTAAAAAGAGTTCATTGATATCAAAAAACGAAAATGTAATTAATTCCACGGTACTCATATTCAGTTTATATAACATTAATATGTATATATATACAATATAGTTTGAATTTGATCTATCATCTCTATTATGATTTTATGATTAAATGGTTTTTCAGTTTAATGGTCATAACTCATTTATAATTGGATTGGGTAAGAAATCCCAAATGCAAAATTTCAAATACAAAATTCCAAATTCAAAATCCCAAACCACTATCGTTATCATAATTTGTTTCGTAACCAACTATAAAATTCCTTCTAGATATTTTTTTATACTAATATATTTTTTCAGTAATAAAGAACTTCCAATAGTAGGGGCTGCCGCTCCAAACCCCCGCTTAACAAATTATTGGAACCATGATTTTCCAACCAACTCTAAAATTTCTACTAACTCAGAATCTCCCATAAACATATATATAAATATTCTGGAAAAAGCGATAACCCTACTTTTGAATTCAACTCTAAAATTCCTCCTAATTTAAAATCTTGCATAAACACATTTAAACATTCTATAAAAGACGCATAACTATGATTTTGTAAGCAACTCTAAAATCCTAAGTGATTCAAAATCTCATAAATACATACATATATAAATATTCTGGAAAAAGATATAACCTTAATTTTATAGCTAAGTAAAATTTTGGATTTTGGGATTTTGCAATTTGGTACTTTGAAATTTGGTATTTTGAAATTTGAGATTTTGGCATTTGGGGTTTCGTGGCGCTCCCAATTTTTGAGTTTTGAGTTTTTTTTGAGTGCATGTTCTTGACACTTTTGATTGATTAGTTAATCAAAACCTACAGGTTTTCCCTTTATATTTCTTTTGCTAAGATTTTTTAATTGTTTTGATATGTGATATACTTGGTGGATTGCTGAAATTATAATTTCATACGAATAAAAAGGTTCTAAAAGAAATAAATTGTATAATTTCAAAATTGGAAAATAATATCATTACTAACTATAAAGGTTCTTCTATAAGGGAAACAGTCTTGTCAAATCAAAGGTCTTTTAATGGATTTAAAAACTGAAGATTTAGCTCAAAGTTTAATGATGGGAGTCTAAATCCAATGCAGCTTCGTTTCTTTTTTTTATTAATAAAGATTTAGCTCAAATTTTAATGATGTAAGCCTAAATCCAATTTAGCTTCACTTCTTTTTTTGATTTAAAGGTATTTTGGATAGTTGGAACAATTGTTATATAGATTTAATAGTTTTTAAAATGATGTAAGTTTGATTTTTTTACTTACCCCGATTAATGTACCTCATCTATTGCTTCTGTTTTAAAGAATATATAGATTGTACGTTACGTTTTAGTACTGGCCCCATTTTTGATATGTTGTAAAAGTTTCAATATCATTTTAATTCTCAAAACCGATTAGATTTTCACTTGCTATTTTGAAGAAGAGTGATATATTGTGTAGTCAAAGAAATGTTAGTAACACTAATTAGTAACTAATTATAAAATTTTAACTCATTTATTTTAAGCGGTTATAAATAAATATTTACTAAAACTCCAAAATCGTGTCCAATGTCTATTCATTAAGTTTAATTCAATGGAATTTTTAGTGATGATTAAAAATTAGGGTTTAAAATTTAAGTCTGCAAAACTCCAATGATATTTTTTGGATTTGTTAAGCTACGTCGATATTTTTAATTGCTAATTCGCAAAATGTCTATTCAAAAATGTCGACGCAATTCTTAAAATATTGATTCTAAAATGTCAACAAGAAAACTGTGGCGGTTTTTAAAAAGTCGACTTGGAAAAATAGTCGGCTTTTTAAAATTTTAAAAGTTACGAATTTTCTAATAAATAAAAGATTGAAACCCTGATGTTGAACCCAATTACTTAATACTTCCAAATTATATTTTAGTGTATATTTCAACAATAAAAACTTATAATAGTGGGTGCTTGAAATTCAGCTTTTGAAATTAACTCTTAAATTCATTCTGATTCATTTATATATATATATACGTATTTTAAAAATTTATGATCTTATATATATTCTAAGACTCGAGATTTTCTCAGTCAATATTTTGGAAAATCGACATTATTTGAAAAAAGGTCGACGTTTTGTCAGTCGCTTTAATGTTTACTTAAGGATGGATCTCACATATTTCATTTAATAAAGTAGGTAATAATTATTATTCAAATTGATTTCTTGAATTGAATACCTACATAAAACAACATTATAATCGAAATCAGAAAGTTTGAATAACATTATTATTTATTAAAATCCACAAAAAAATCCAACATACAAAAATCTTAGTTGTTAAAGATGTAATGTCCAGTCAAATCAAATCATTTTATTTTATAAATTAAAGAAAAAACTTTTAATTGAAATCAAAAGATTCATTTCAAACCTATAGGTACCTTCTTTTTATTAAATGAAAAATCAAATCGCTCCAATATTGCAGTACATTGAACTTTTACTGATAATGTTGAAGAAGTTGAAAATATTGATGTTGAAGATGATTAAATTTTTGAAAATGCTGTTAATATTGCTATTGATGTTATGAAAAAACAAACAAAGAACGGATTGAAATTTAAATGGACTACCAATCCAAGCATGTTGAAAGTTCAAAAAAATATTCAGAACCATTAATGAATGGTTTATTGATCAGAAATTGAAGAAATAACATGTTGATTGATCAGACATTGAAGGAATAACATATCAATATTATTCCTTTTCATTTTTATTTTGAATGAATTCAATTTAATAAAAACGAGGAAGATTATAGTTGCCCTTGTCAACTTTTAGATACCCGTGCATACCCACTATGGTGTATAAAATAAACCGTAATTTACTTCTCTTATACATTTAACTCATTACCCCATAATTTTGACGTAAAAAAAAAAAAAAATTAACAAAAAAAAAAAAAAAGTCACAAAACAAAAAACAAAATTTTCATTCATTGTCCCATAACTTAAGCTTAAAAAAAAAAAAAAAAAAAATAAAAAAAAAAAATTGGCCCACCCTAAAAGTCCGATGGTCCGAGTGATGTCCAACTTTGCCAAGTAACTTGCCCTATTAATTTACCTGCCCAATTTTAATTTTAACCTTGTAGCTTTATTAGATTCACAGTTATTGAATCGAAAACTTTGTATGGCAGCCCTCCGAAAATGGGGCCCTAACATTTTGAAACTTCATATAAGTGCTCGATTCATTATATAACTAACCGTGTGTAGTTTTCAGCCTCGTAGTATAATTAGTTTTGAAGAAATTCATATTGGTGCAAAGAAGTTGTATGGCAGCCCCCCATAAATGGGGCCCTAACATTTTGAAACTTCATATAAGTGCTCGATTCATTATATAACTAACCGTGTGTAATTTTCATCCGCGTAGTGTAATTAGTTTTGAAGAAATTCATATTGGTGCAAGGAAGTTGTATGGCAGCCCCCCGAAAATGGGGCCCTAACATTTTGAAACTTCATATAAGTGCCGGAGTCAATATAAAACTAACCGTGTGTAATTTTCATCCCCGTAGTATAAATAGTTTTGAAGAAATTCATATTGGTGCAAAAAAGTTGTATGGCAGCTCCCCGAAGCCTTGGTCCGATTTTAACCAAAAACAATAGGGAACCTAGAAATTGTCTAAAAATGACTTTGTGTGAATTTCAAGACTCTAGCCCTTTTAGTTTTTGAGTTATCGTGATGACACACGGACGGACGGACGGACGGACAGACACACATAGCTAGATCGACTAATTTTTCGATTCTGAGCCGATACGTACCCTTGACACTATATCTAGCTCGTCTAGATCGATGCGTTACAAACGGAGGAGCAAATCTAATATACCCGATGTTCATATATATATGCACGGGTATAAAGAACATTCACAATCACTCATCATTTGTTCCTTTCAATGAGTATAGACTTTGTTATGAAAGATTTAAAACATAAGTTTTTAAAAAGTGATTGAGTAAAATTATTTTAGTTTTTATGTTTCATTGGAATATTTTAACACGGGATTTGCAATGGGGTTTTTGTTGTGCATTCAATAGGTCTGACAATTCAAATTGCATAAATATTATCAAACTAAATAAAAACAGACTTTAAAACATAGTTCAAATTATGTAAAGAGGCTCTTAGTGATCTTTATTATCGGAGAAACTGTATGACTGATTCGAATTATTTTGTTTTGTATAAAAATTGAAATTCCACACACTTTGCTTCTAATTTATTAGTTCCTTAATGCTTAGTCCGGTGTAGGGTTATAAGTCCCAGGACTTATCCTCCTAAAGGGACTTATGACCCACTTGTAAAGGGACTTATGTCCCACGTAAATATTTTAAACTGGGTCATAAATCCCTTTGGGAGTTCTGACCTGAATCGCTTAATCCTAATAATCAAGAAATTTACTTAATCAAACCCTGAGTAATTGGAAAGCCTCTGGATTTGATGATCTACATCGTGGCTCAAATTTTAATTAAACATAGATTAGATTTTCTTCGGTATCAATACTAAAATAAAATTAAGTAGTAAAGGGCAGTTCGTTGATGTGCCGAATCGAATCAAGGGATCAAAATAATCTTATACAAAAATACCAGACTTTTCGAGAAATCTCGAGTTTAAACCGTCGAAATTAGTTAAAATTTTGTACATATAGACTATTCATGGGTACCCATGAAGAGTAACTTTCACAAATTGATTCTAATATCATGGGGTCTACAGATTCTAAGGGTTTCGGGAATTTCAAGTTAAAATAAGTCATCAAAATCTCAAACGATTTTATTGAAATTTGGTATTAATGCTTTTTTTGCCAAAATAAAGAAAGACTTTCTAGATTGGACCATGAGATGCTTCCATATAAAATAACCAGACTTTTGTAATGATTTTTCAACAAAATGTGGTCCTGGTAGAACTTAAATAACACGTGTTGTTTTTAAAGGCTTAGTTCGCCAGTATGGGGTTAGATCTTTAGTTTTACCAGTTTCATAATAAAATATTCCAGAAAGTTCCGCGTGCTTTTTGTTACACATAAAAAAAAAAAAACACAAAAAAAAATATTAAATAAAATAAAAAAACGAAAATAATTAGAATGGTTCACCTTCGCATAACTTCATAAATAACTGCCTACGAATAATATGTAGGATATTCTGGCCCAGAAGAATTAGAAAAACAGAACTCTGGGAAATTACGAAACAAGAACCCATAAATAAACAAATAAAGGAAAGAAAGTGGAAATGGGTAGGGCACACTCTTAGAAGGCCTATAAACAACATAGCACGGCAAGCTCTGGAGTGGAACCCGCAGGGTAAAAGAAAAATAGGTAGACCGCGTGAAACATGGCGTGGATCAGTCCAGAAAGAGGTAGAAAGCAGTGGAAAAACATGGTCAGAGATTAAACAACTGGCCCAAAATAGAGTCAGATTCAGAAGCTTTGTGAAAGCCCTATGCTCTCAAGGGGAGTAAAATAAGGAAAAAAAAAAAAAAAAAAAAAAAAAAAACATTCGCATAACTTGAGTAGGAAAATTTATAACTACAGGAATAATCTCCCGTTATTCTTGACCCTCCCAACCACCTACCCATATCACTTTACAAGAAATATTAACTGACTTTACACACTTCATGCAAGAAGAAAAGCTTATACAATCCACCATGGATTTATTTATACGTTTTTAAAAATAAGTTCGTACTTTGAACACATCTCACTATAAGGAGTAAAAGAGGAAGGGAAACTTTTTTAAAAGATTTCAAAACCTATTCACATAATTGTTTTATGACCCAATCCAAAATCTTTTCACTATAAATCGCATTCCAATTAAAACACAATTTTAAATGAATTTAACCTTTTTAATAAGTATCTCCCCATTTCCCTTCGAATCCTTCAAATTCTTTTATGTAATTAAATATATCATAAAACATAAAGTTTTTTTTTCAAAACCATTAAAAATCACGAAGATTATTTTTTGTTTTTTTAAATTATACAAATCACTAATTATCTAATTCCAAAAAAAAAATTTTAATTTATACGTGCAATACATTTTAAAATACATTCTTGTAACTTATATTACTTTTAACCATTTAACCAAACCCATTATAAATGAATGACTTGCAGCCAACCCTCTATGAATTCTTTTCTCTTTTTGAATCCATTCACTTGATGTTCTCAATTCACGCATAGTTCAAAGATAATTTATCTTAATGTTATATATATATATATATATATATATATATGTGTATCTTTATACAATATCTATTTTTTTTTTCTCTCATACTTAAGATAATGATCTATATATACTTAATATCTAAAGTATATTTATTATATATTTATAAATTGTATATAAAACTACACAAAATACTTCTAAGTAAATCTTATCCCATTTTGATCTTTTAAAGCCTCCCCAAAATCTAAAAGATAAAAAAAAAACTTGAGTCTTTTAAGTTATAATTTTTTTATTTTCTCATTTTTTTTTTTTTATGAATTAAATACTTTGAATAGGTCTCTTGGGAGCAAGGATACCTAGTATTTACTATTACTAAAAAAAAAATTAAAGTATTTATAACCACAAAACATGTTTGGAAAATGAATCTTAACAGATTGTTAGGTTGGTTATTTGGGAGAAGCTAGAAAAAAAAGGGGAAATTTAGATTTAAAAAAAAAAAAAAAAAAATTGTTAAGATAGAAAACAGCTGACAAGAAGGATGAGATTAATTTAAAAAAACAAAAAAAAAACACAGTTGAAGAAGAATTGGATGCACACGGTTTTAATTTTTAATATGAATGTTATATATGTGTATATTGGAAAAGATAAATGAGACGAATAGAAATTGTGTACTTAATCTTAAGCTGTCACATCAAGGAGTCAATGTTTTGTTGTTATATTATTGCTATTTAATGTTGTACTTTTTTTTTAAAGGTTTACTTGCTTGTTGTTTTGATTCAAATGAATATTCCCTTATATTATTGTTATACCCGTATGACTATTAGTCAAAAGGGTATACTAAATTTGCCATTACGTTTGTGACGCAGGGAAGGAGGAGGGTTAGATATAGACTCAAGTGTATGAATCGGATCAGAATCAAAAAATAAATTGATTTAGCTATGTTTGTCCGTCCCCCCGTCCGCACGATAACTCAAAAAATTTTGGTCCACGGGTTGGAGTACCTGCCTTACAACTTATTTTTCCATATGAGCATTTCTGTGTACTTTTTAAAGCTGGTAGCCTACAATTTTGCCAAAAGTAGTTTTGTGTAATGGCCAAAGTTACTGCAAAATTTGGTTGGTCTAGTGCCGAGGGTTTGAGTGGCTGCCATACAACTCCTTCTTTTATATAAACATTACACTATACTTAAAAAAACTGAATGTTTGAAATTTTGCCAAAAATAAATAACCGGTTTATATAATGTTTATATTACGGTCATACGGGTATCCCAGAGTTGACACAGTCTACTCTACTACACTCTTCCTTGTTTTTTTTTGTTTTTGTACTTTTTAAAACATCACTTTATTATCTTGAAAATGAATTGTTTCTAATGTTGATTCTGTAATGTAATGGCATCATCATCAAGGGAAATGGAATTAAAATAAAATAAAAATAAAATTAAACATTAAAATTGTAGTATAGTAAATAATATATAACTTAAAAAATAAGATAGATGAAATATAGTGTATTTATACGAGTATCTTAAGATTGAATAAAAAAAAGTAAAAAAAAAAACAAATAAAATAAAATAAAATTTACTTAACTCATTGCTGCCATTTCTTTAATTTATTTCATTTGAATGATATTGACGATGATGATAAAAATGATGATGATACTGTTGTTCAATGATGATGATGACAATGATATTCTTTGGTGATAGCGTCTAAAAAAATAAATAAAATACAAGGTAAGATAATATTTAAAATATACTCTACATATATATATATATATTATATAGATAGATGAAATATATAGATATACTAGTGATTGAGTAATGGGAAAGGAGTACATAGTGGGGAGATATATTTGTTGTATAATAATTAGTTTCTGTTAAATTTAATGAATGCGCTCTAGTAATGCTTTGTCGTTTATTCTTATACAATATACATATATATGTATATGTACTTAAGACAATTATTATATTAATCAAAAGTTGAGTGAACAAAGTTGAAAAAGGTTAATGAAAGTTTATACACAAGTTTTCTGTTACCCCCATATATATATTAAAGTAATCTAAATTAGATAATACAACATTTTTTATACCCGTATGACTATAAAGTCAAAGTGTATAATAAATTTGCCATTACGTTTGTGACTCAGAGAAGGAGGGGGGTAGATATAGACTCAAGTGTATGGATCGGTTCAGAATCAAAAAATAAATCGATTTAGCTATATATGTACATCCGTCCGTTAACTACACTATAACTAGTTAACTACACTATAAGAGAGCTAGGATTTTGATTTTAGGATTCGTTTTTATGCAATAGTTGTATTCGCTGTTGAAATCCAGCCGTTTTGATCCATGGGTTCGGGTAGCTGCCATACAACTTCTTTTTTTATTATGAGTATTACCTATTGAAGCTGGGTTTCTGAACTTTTGCCAAAAATAGTTTAGTGTAATGGCCAAAGTTACTGCAAAATTTGGTCTACTGCAGAGGGTTCGAGTAGCTGCCATACAACTCCTCTTTTATATGAGCATTACTCTATACCTATTGAAGCTGGGTGTTTGATATTTTTCCAAAATTTGTTTAGTGTCATTGCCAAAGTTTCTGCAATATTTGGTTGGTCTTCTGCAGAGGGTTCGAGTATCTGCCATACAACTTATTTTTTTTATGAGCATTGCACTATATCTTATGATGCTGGGTGTCTGAATTTTGCCAAAAGTAATTAACCGAATGATATAATGTATATGTAACGGTCATACGGGTATCCCAGAGTTGGCACAGTCTACTCTACTACACTATTCCTTGTTTTTTTTTTATTTTGTGTATTAAGTAGTGAGAAGATATTTTTCAAAGATTAATAGATGAATTAGGTTTTTATGAAGTTGCCCATGTGTATTTAAGATATTGGATAATATAATTAAAAAAAGTTTTACTTTATATTTGATATAAAAATTATGATATTAAATAAATATAAATTATATTTTAGTTGTACATATGTACAAGAATGTATATTTAAGAAAAATTTAAGTAGAATATTCGTATTAGATCATAAATCATATAGTAATAGACTTTTAAAAATTTCATATATAGAATTTTATATTAAATAAAAAACTTTTTTTAAGATTTTGATTAAGATCAAAAAATATTTTCTTTCATTATTTGATTATATAATCAAACACTGAATCATTTTCATTAAGTTTTCTAATCAACTTATGATTAGTAATTTATGTAATTGACTTTCAGTATGTATTATGTGAGTATATAGGTTTATATTGGAAGTTTTATTTACCTTAGATAGGATTAAAAGTTTTAGTTCCAAGATATACTTAATAATTAAGATAGTATTAAATATAGATTAGATATATATATATATATAGACCTACACCCAGGTATGTTAAAAGAATTTTTTACTTGGGGGGAGTTTATATTTTTCCTTATTACTAGTAATACTTGCATTTCAGGATTTGATTAATATTACTTAACACTCTGACTAAATAGCTATTACCTCCTTTATTTTATTTTGGAACTCGAAAGCTCTAACATTAAAATAAATATTTTAAATATGTTGCAGTATACTTGTTAATATGCACAGAAAAGGGGAATTAAAATTAGTTTTTAGAAACATTTGATTTAAGATTAATCAAGGCGAGAGGTTGAATGCTACTAGCAGTTAAAGGATTTAAAAACAAAAATGAATCGCTGAAAATAGAAGTGATGATTAATCATAGTTTAAATTCTAAATTTAATTTTAAACTAATCTGAGAGTTTTCTACTTTAGCTTTAACTTTAACTTGACTTAGTCTATAAGGTTGTTTATTCTAAATTCTTAGCATATCTTACAGAAATACTGAAATTAATGTAAAGATTGTAAGGTTTAAGTTTGAAAAAGGCTCAATATAAAGTTTAGAATCAATTCACGTATAAGGGTGCGTTCATAAATTGACCAAACTACTATGTTTTTCTAAAGAACTAAGTTATCAAAAGTTATAATGTCTTAACATTGTACAAGTTAATATTTCACTTGAACATTTTTTATACAATTACGGAATGTGCTACAGTTATACTGTAGAACTCTCCGACCACCATATTGGAGCATTGGTATGTGAAATGTTAATGAGAGCTTTGGTTAGAGAGCAATTTTACTTCAAACTATGTATCAAATTTTCTAATCTAGGCCAATCTCAATACTCTCATCAATTATCGTAGCTCCAATATAAGGGCACCACTTTAAAGTGCCATAGGTAATCCAATTTTGCGAATACGAAATACATTAAATCATAAAATTGTATGATCAGATCAATCTAGACGGACAGTCCAATCAATGTTAAATGTCAATGAACATATTTTTTCAATTATAAATTTTCATTTAAAAACAATTTTTATATAAAATCTTGTAATTTATATTTACAATCTATACATTCCATAGTTTCTTATCTTCTATATCAAATTCTTTCATTATATATTTTATATAAGTTTTGCAATAATTTTCATAGAATGTATATGTACCTCTATAGTTTATATATATATATTCTTTTTGTAATAACAGTATATCATCAACCATATGCGGTAATGGTATCCATTTAATAAGTCTTTTCATCAATTTATATATTTCTTACATGCTTAAGTAACATGTACACATATTACATATCAATAAATTATATATACAAATATATTTATACAATTTAGGTTCATACTTTTATTTAATAAGGCATTTTATAAAAAAAATAAAATAAAAATAAAATAAACTTTTCTTGACTGTAAAACATTTAAAACAACTTAATTAAGAATTCATGTCATGCCTGATTAACCTTTTGTTGGACATAAATTCAATTCAATTCGATTCGATTTGATATAAATTATTTTTTTATTTAATAAATTTTTTACCTTAACATATTTCATTTTATATATTAAAGTGTGTATATGTGTAACAGGTCTGTGTTATATTTTATAATGTAAGATATAACATAATATATGTTTATTGAATATATGGTAAAACCAATCAACACTAATTGGTTTGGATTGATGGAATAGGTTGTAAAGATTTGTTAAAAAGATAATGAAAATAACACTTATATTGGAGATTTTCTGGTAATTTTTCACAATAAATTGCAAATTGCAACTACTTTCCATCCTCGTCTTATACTCAACTTATACTTTTCTTGAGTTGAAACTGTTTATACCCGTATGACTGTATGTTAAAGGATATAATAAATTTGCCATTACGTTTGTGACGCAGAGAAGGAGGAAGGGTAGATATAGACTCAAGTGTATGGATCGGATCAGATTTGAAAAATAAATCGATTTTGGTATGTATGTCCGTTCGTTCGTCCGCTCGATAACTCAAAAACCAAAGGAGCTAGGAACTTGAAATTTTCGCAAATTCTTTTTTTTTGCGATAGCCGTCATCGCTATTGAAATCTAGCCATTTTGGTTCATGGGTTCGAGTAGATGCCATACAACTTCTTATTTTATATAAGCATTGCTCTTTACCTATTAAAGCCGCGTGTCTGAAATTTTTCCAAAAATAGTTTAGTGTAATGGCCAAAGTTACTGCAAAATTTTGGTTGGTCTACTGCAGAGGGTTCGAGTAGCTGCCATACAACTCTTTCTTGTATGAGCAGTACACCACACGTAATGATATTATAATGTTTATACTACGGTCATACAGGTATCCCAGAGTTGACACAGTCTTCCTCGTTTTTTACTTCAATTTCTTACTTTGAAAAACTACTCATAAAAAAAAATCAAAACTGATACCATGATACCAATGACGATATTGATGATCGAATCGATTGAATTGAAAATCGATAAAGATGAGATCATTAAATCTAATTGAAACGATGGGATATGATTCCATAGAGTAAAATTAAACGTGACCATGTTTTTTTTTTTTTTGGACCTGTATTTAAAAAACAAAAAAAAAAAAAACTGTAAAAATTGCGAAAAAATTTAATTTATTACCTGATTCCGTGTAAAATTAAATAAAAAAAAACAAACAATATTTTTAAATTAAAAAATAAACTATAAATCATGATGTCAAAAACTATTTTGAATTCCCTATACTCTATAGCATAACTGCGTTTATTGTTAATGTGTATGTGAATCTTAAATATATTTTTAACATTTTTTTTATTATGCAATTCAATGAATTTAATGCTGATTCAATTGCATTTTATCTATTATACCATCATAATTCATCATCTAGTTTTATGCCATAAATAGTCGATTTATACATTTATGGTTCATAATATGCATTTTATGTATTCTATATGCAATTATTGCAGAACGCTTTGAAAAATGTATGTACACATTTAATTGAATTGATCTTTATTTAATGTTTTTTTTTTTTTTTTAATATCGAAACGTGAAATTAATAATGAAGATTTATTGAATGCAAGTGTTGTCATAGAACTGAAAATAATAACTCATATTCGTCACTTATGTTTTTTTTTTATATTTTTTCAGAATTCAATTAAATGGTTGCAATGTTTTTTATTTGTTTTTATAATTATTTTTCTTAAACAATTTATGAACGTATCAAATTCCTTTTATTTGGTATCTTTTGAAGAGATAAAAATGTGTTAAAGGCTATGAAATACGAAATATATAACTTTTGCGCATTGATGCAAAAGAAGGAACTCAAATGCAAAGTTTAACTTAAACTCTACTCAGAGTTGACTCAAGATTGGGCTAACTCAAATTTTTGAGTTTGAAATGTGCTCAATACTAACATATACTCAAACACTAACTCAATAACTATTCTAGCACATATTCTGATTTAAGTTTGAATTGAACGAAAGTTGACTCAACATTTGTGCTTCTTCAATGTGTGAGTGTTTGTATATGGCTCAAGTATGAATTACTTCAAACTTTTGAGCTTTTTTTATTGTATAATTCTTATTCTGATTATAATTCTAAGCTTTACTCATTGTATAAATTAATTCAAAGTATTATTTAGCTCAAAGTCGAGTTCAGTTTTGAGTGGAGTTGAAATTTGAATTTTTTACAACCCAGCTTTTACGCCAGTTGTGTTGATCAATTTTGGTCTTCTAACTTTAGCAATATTACAAATGCAATATTTGAGATCGGTAATAGAGCAGCGCTTAAGGTGTCTAGGCGATGATAATTTTGAAAGAATAAAATTGGTTTTAAAACAAGCTACTTTAAGCTACTATAATTTCAAAAGTTTCTTAGTAATTAATGCGCTTTCAATCATTAAACTGTTTTGAGTTTTTGCACCCTTTGGAATAAAGAAACTATATTTTCTCCACTCAAACTCGTTGAGCAAATAGGCTGGATTTCAATAGCGATGACCACTATTGAATAAAAACGAATTTCTAAATATTTCATAATCCTAGCTTCTTTAATTTTTGAGTTATCCAGGGGAAGGACGGACGGCCTGACAAACATAGTTAAATCGATTTATTTTTCGATTCTAATCCGACCCCTACCTTTGAGTCTATATCTTCCTCCCCTCCTTCTCGGCGTCACAAACTTAATGACAAATTTAGTATACTCTTTTGACTTATAGTCATACGGGTATTAAAAATGAAACTCAGTTGGCTTTATTATTTACAATATATATAAATTCAAAAATGGTGTTGCCAAGATTATTCATTTTGTTTCGATTAAATGAATAAAAGATGGCCGAGTCTAATTTAGGTCTTGAACACAAAGCCAATTGTAGATTTTTGCAGAAAAATCTCAAATGGATTGGTTTTCGTATAAAAGGTATAGAACACCTATAAACTTCGCTCATAGAAAGATGGCTCAGTCGCTGTGTGCATGTCTCAGGTACGAGATTCATAAAAATCTAAATTGTACCAGACGAGGGATCTCTATAGTTGTATAAAGTACCAACTTTACATAAGTAAATAATTGTTAACAATGTAAAATCAATTGTGTACCTAACCTAGGTGTTTGATTTTAATCTATACTAAGTAATTTTTAAAATAATTTTAAAATCTTTACACACCCCAGTTCTGATGAAAATGTTTCTAAACTAAATTTATTTCCAAAAAAAACTGTATATTTCTAAATAGTTTATTTATTTTATTTGTTATATTTGAATTGAACGATATATTATGAAACATTTTTTAAATTAATATTATATTTAGAAACAAATAAATATTTATTTTATTTATTTATTTTTTGTTGTAAAGGAAAAAACCTCCATCAGAGTTAAACCGAAAAAAGAGAGAAGTGATTCAATAAATTGTAGTACAAAATTAATGATCATATTTGGGTTTAAATAAAAAAAAAAAAAAAAAAAACAAAAATTAAACCATAAAATATCCTGTTGTTCGTGGGCACACGTTTTTTTTTTTTCCTATTTTATATTTATTTCGTCCTTTTTCGTTCCGTTTGTATTAAATTTTAGTTTTTTCTTTGTTATAATAAACGGTCTGAATATCCTGAATATAAGTTTTAAATCCTATACTGATTTTGATTCTTAATTCTAATGAATTGTTCTTACTGTTGTTGGTATTGTTGTTGTTGTTGTAGTTGAAATTTATTATCCTGTTGTCTATAGTTTTTATTTAATAATAGATGTAATAAATTAACAATAGGAAGATGAACACACACTGTATGAGCCTATTTATTTATTATATTGTATTTTACAGTCCCTCAGTTTTTTTTTTATTTTGGCACAGAACAATAATAATAATAAAAAAAAATAAAATAATACTCAATTCATTTTCACTCTAATATATAACTGAGTAACTTAAGTGTTGAGGATAAATTTAAGGATATTTTTTGTTTTAATTTTTTTTTTTGAAGGAAGTAAAATTATATAAAGAAACATAGAGCAACAAAAGTATACGAACACCTTTCGGTACTGTGGTTTTAAATTTCGTTGCGTGTATAGTAAATTATTTACAATTTTATTAATTTAAGTGAGTGTTAGCTTGAATAATAAAATTTGTACAAAATAAGGGGGGAAGAAATTAAGTAAATGATACACAAAATTCAATTAGCTTATTTAAGATCCTGTTTAAATTCCCTCTATTCAACTTAATCCATAATTCCCATAATTTTATTCCAAATTTCCTTTCCCAATCTCGATCCTAAAAACCAACAAAACATCTGTTTTTAAGATTTATTCCAAGCTTGGTTTAAAAAAACGGTGGGTGGTTTTATTTGGTTAAAGTCCAACACAACCTAGATGAACCCGGATTAGTGATTCTGGGATGCTTTCGATGCTTTCCATCAACTTTCGAAAAAAAAAAGTTTAATTTTTCTCAGAGAGCCTAAAATTATATGTAACTTGTCAATAAACTTATTAATATGTATTTAATATTGGTTCCTTTAATACATCTTCTTTTTAAAAGTCAATTTATGCGTTAATGACTCAACCGTTCGTTTTTTATAGTCAATCTCTGTCTAGAATCTTTTCCAAGTTTAATGTATATCTATACAAGTATCTACACTAGTTCAACAGTTTTTTGTAATATTAAATCTCTATGCAAACTTCTTTATTGTAATTTCGGCACATTGATTGCATGGATAGACATTTTAAAATCATGGATTCAAAGACTAGACAGATATTATAAAAGATTTGTAATAAATTAATGGACATTATAATTAAACTTAAAAAGACGTCGTTTCCTTTTTAAACTAATTAATAACTTTGATCCTCTAAATTTCTTTTTATATTTGTTTCTTTAAGCCCCCTTCTCTCTCTCTGAAATAGTACTAAAACTGGTAATAAAAATGCAATCTTATTTTGGATTTGACGATTTTGGCCCTGATAAATAAATTTACTTATCAATTTATAATTAATTTTAAAAATATTGTACTTGTTGTATGTAAATTTTTTCACCTTTCTGTAGCAAATACTATTCACACTTTTTTTTTTATTTTTTCATTAGTAGAGTTGATTTATTGAGCTATTGCGTGCTCTTTTGACTTGGTGTGTATTAATTTTACGTTTGTCCTTGTTGTCGTTTATTTTTTTTTTATTTTGCATTGACATATGATGACATTAAGGATAAAAATGTATTTTGTTCTTACTGTGTTTTATTAAGAACTATAATAGGTAATTTATAAATATATATGTATAGGGGTATATAAAGTATTAATAAGTGAAAATTGTTCATTTTTGCATTATAAATAAATTGTAAGGGACTTAAAAGAAGTAATATCAATATTTTTTTTTTTAATTTTTTTATATAAGAACTTGTATTATAAAATCCAGGGACTTTATAACTACTACTACCAAGCGCTAACTGTTCAACAGAGAACAGGGGATCATATTATATTCGTGTTATTAGAATTGATCTTAATGAATTCCACTTACAATCTAAACATGCGATAGTACTAGACCTTATAACATGTAGAAACGTCTGAGAATTTCAATAGATACAATTCTATTTTTGTTTATATTGTAATATTTTGTATTTAAATTATACGGCTTCTATATCTGTGAGTTATATTATTTAATTAAATTATTTGTTTACATTTTTCGGATTCGAACCCGGGCATTTCGCATGAAAGGTTGACACTCTAACCACTGTGTCACCCAGCCATATACTAATTCCAACAATGGAACACTTTAAATGAAAATAGACTTTTACTAAAAAGACAGAAAAACTTCTAACAAGAGTGATGCAACGAATTTGTAGGACGTTTGTTGTAGTATTATATTGTTTATTAATTATTACATAATTTATAGAGTGATTAACTGTCTTCCATATATTTTTTTTTAAATCCTGTAGACAAACTTAATAAAGGAGATAATAAACTTTTCTTGCACTAAAACTAGATGAAAGGTCTATTGAGAAGATAGCATTAAATAATATAGTGCTGGATAATATTCCAGTATTCCAGTATTAGTATGCATAGTTTCCAATTAAATAAATCTATCTCTTCTTCAAACCTCTTGATATAGTATTATTAAAATATTCATTAGAATCTAATCCTTGCTTTAGATAGTTTCCCTGAATTTGAAATTAACTTATTACAACTTACAACGTATTTAATTTCCCGAAGATTCCTGAAAAATTACATACCCATTCTTTTTTATTGTGCAAATTAAATTATTGTCCTTTAGATAAATTTTGTAGAAATAATTTTTTTTTGGAATACCTAAACTCTCTTCCATTATTTTAAGACTCCTATTTATTTTACAGGGTGGCGCAAAGCGACCGATATTATTTTTTTGTTATACAGTACATTAAAGGGGAAGATTTTTGGCTTAAGTAGAAAAATTATATCTCGCAAGTGGTGACCATTTTCGGCTTTGCACATTCGTGCTCTTTCCAGGACATTTTCAATAACTGTTCGTAATTTTTTATCGCTGTTCTGTTGTGTATTGTTCTATTTCCAATTCTCCAAGTTTTCTTCACAAAATTCTGAAATAAAAATAAAAAATATAAATTTAAATTTAAAAAGTTATTAAACATTCAAACCATATCGGTAGTTTTGCGCCACCCTGTATTATATCAAATAAAATTTTCTTGTGTTCAAATACACGCAAACATATTAACGTAAATGTAATTTATATTGTATGGCAAATTTTGTATAATATAATATTTCTATAAAAATTTATTATTTGATTCTCCACTCTCAAGTCATTTCTCAAAATGGCAATATAACAAAATATCAAATTGTAGAATTTATTCCAATATCATGTGATACATTTTGTTAATATTTGTATATTAATATACATCACGTCAATTTTTTAATGTTCTCAATTATTCATTGTTTCATTTTGCCAAAAAAAAATTTATTAACCCCTGAAAAAATGAAATTCCTTTAATTTCTGTTTATGGGCCATTTTTAATAGGGAATTAGGTGAATTGGTGGATATATTGCGTGTTTATTATGACTTTCCTTTTTGCTAGTTTGTAGAATTGTTTTTTTTTTTGTTATTTTTTAAGGATTCGTTATCCTGGTGAATATAGGTTTTTTATACAGGTTTTTTTTTAGTTAAAGTTTAGTTGATGGTTGACTTTATATAGACGCGCTATTCCCGTTCTCTATATGTCGTTCTTCAGCTCCCTATATATTATATTTAATATTAGCAAACTGAAAAATATATCATTTGCAGCTCATTTTATTTATTAGATTTAACATTTAACTACCCCTTAGAGAGTGAAAATTAATGTATACATATATAAAACATAATTAGATACGTATATATATATATATATATATATATATATAGTTATATATTTACAGTTATTTTATTAGAATCGTTAGTGAAAATGAAAGATATAACTTTGAAATAATAGTAATTTATTTGAACACAAGATGAAAGAAAAGGGATTGCGAAAGGAATAGAAAAAAAAGAAAAATTATTCAAATAAAAAAAAGAAATAAATTTAACATAAAAATCCAAATAATAAATAGAAAATTTTTTATTTATTTTGGGCAAATAAATTAACTTTTATAGTGTTTTTGTCGAGAAATTGATTAATTGATTGGAATCATTTGGTATTTTTTTTTTTTTGAAATACAGATATTCAAATATGCAAGCACAAAATGTTAAAATAAAATGAAATTAATAAAATATTCATATTCATAAGGATCAAGGATAACATAAGGATTTTTTATTAAAGAAATAATAAGAGAAAAAAAAAT